>CM021109.1:109550744-109614716 GCA_007115665.2 Sequoiadendron giganteum
TTTTCAAATGCATTTTTTCTATGGAATTCTGAAGTTCAAGAATATTTGATTTCATTTGATTTCATATGTTCAACTCCACTTATATATCATCATCTCTCACTTTCTTTGCACAATATTTTGTGACATGTACAAATGGCTCAACAACCAGGAAGTTGTCATGCAAAAGTCGAGCCCAATCTAGATATTGGACCAAACAAATTAGTTGAAGAACACATGGACCTTGAAGATAGGGAGGAGGCCCGAGTTCAAAAAATACATGTTGGAGAGGGGTTAGGATCACTTCCTTCTATACCAATGGATGAGCATATAAAAGTAGTTGAAAAGGTGGGGAAAAAAATTTCTTATAGAAATTTAGATCATTTACTTGAAATGGATATGGAGAAACTGAAATGTTATGTCGACCATCCTAAAAATAGGATTAAGAGTTCAATGACTAAATTTGTAAATGGAATAATCCATGATCATTTCAATCATCTTGAAACACTTGAAAAAACCCAATTGTTATCACATTTACTTCTTCGTAATGAGCTAAAAGAGTCATTACAATTGTTGGGTGTACATTCTGCATCGAATAAGAGGAAACACATGAGACTGCAAAAAGATATTGTTGAAAATGTAAAAAAAGGTTTAGATTCCATTGGGAAAGGATCTCGATCAATGGATAGAACCATTGCAAGAAAGGTGATTTTGACATCTGTTTTAAATAAAGAAATATCCAAAAAAAGAAAAATGTCAGCACTTTCCACAGAATTTGGTTATAGTAGAACCACACTAATAAAATATGAGAAAAAGAGAAAGGTTTTAGATGATAGTTCTGAAGGCAATTGGACAATTATGTGTAGAGCTCCTTGTTCTGACAGGATTGAAGATGCTGTTAGGAACTTGATCTCAAGTTTTTGGAATGATCAGACCCGTCTGTCATCAAATACTAGAGATGTTATGAGGCACAGGATTGGACCTGGTATTTATGAAGAACATATTAAACATTGGCTAGACATAACACAACTTGAGATGTATATGAACTTTTGTAATATGTATCCTCATATAAAGATTGGGAAAACAATGTTTGAAAGGTTAAAGCCATATTATGTGAAGATAAACAAGTTTTTTGAAAATTTTTGTTGTCATTATCACATTGAATTTGATCTCTACTATCAAGTGTTTCAAAAGATGAGAGAAGAAAGATATGGTTTTCAAAAGGCACCTCCTAAACAGGTAAGTTTGTTCATAAAGGATCTATTATGTGATCATGAAAATGGACTTCAAATAAAATGCATAAAAGGACTTTGTGAAACATGTGGAAATTTGGCTAACTTTCCTTCAACAAATGAAAATGCTGACCTAACAAAGATAATAAATTGTAAAAGTTACAAGTATGTAAAGTTTCAAACAAATTTTGGGAAAGAATCCACAAGGTTAAACTATGTAGAAGAGGAGATACCTATTGGGAAATTTATGGAATATTTTGAAAAATTGATACAACCATACATACAACATTCCTTTTATGCTAAGTGGAAAGCACATAAATTTCAAACATTAAGAGATACTTTCCCACTTGGAATAGTTCTATCAGTAGTTGACTTTGCAGAAAATTACTCTTTTGTACATCAAAAAGAGATTCAATCAGAATATTATTTTTCAAAACAGGTCACTATTATGGTTCATGTGTGTTATCGACATGCACAATTGGAATTAGATGGTGTTGAGAGTATAGATGAACAACGAGCCATCAAGAAAGAATATCACTTTTATATTAGTAATGATAAAGAGCATGACACACTTTTTGTACAACATTGTTTTACAAAATGTTTTTTTGAGAATTTGAGAAGCAGGGGTGTAAAATTTGAAAAAAAAAATTGTATGGTCAGATGGATGTGCGGCACAATTCAAATCATCACGGCTATTTTATGCACTTTCTAGATATCATAAAATTTACAACATACCACATGTTTGGAGTTTCTTTGAGAGTGGGCATGGAAAGGGTGAACATGATGGCGCAGGAGCTTGCATCAAACGTGCTTTAAGAAAGCATCAAATGAGTTATTCAGAAGATCATATAGATGATGCACATGATGTTGTTGAATGGTGCAAGAAACAATTTGCATGAGGTCGGCACATCTTCAAGAACAAACCGAAACATTCCACATAGAGTGTTTTGGGAGATATCAGGTATGTATAAATTACATTTAAAATAAATAAATTTATTTAAATTTAAAATTTACACATGTATATATATATACACACATGTTCAAGTTCATATAAGTTTTTTGCAATTACATTTATCTAGGTGTGGATAGAAGATCGATGCATGGATGCAAGAGGGTAGAAAAAACAAGATCTTTGCATTGTGTTATGAGTTCAGATAGTCACCCTGGATGGACATTATACACGAGAGATTACTCTTGTTTTTGCACTGAGTGCATTGCGGGAAACTCTCATGCATGCAACAATGAAGAACTTGAATATGTTAGTAAATGGGATATGGTGCCACTATTTGTTTCAGACACATACGATGAAAATGAGGATGAAAGATTTCAAGACATTCCTTTGATTTCAATTGATTATGACCATATTTCAGGATTGTTTAGAAAAGGTACATGTGTAAGGTTTCAATAATTTAAATATTATATAAATTTAATGATCTTTAACTTGTGTAGAGACAATTCTATTTTTTTTAGAATTTATTGTGTAAATTTGGTGTATAGGAGATGTTTTTGCAGTTATAGCAGAGCCTGGAAACATAGAAGGTGTTAGCTATTATCTACTGCGTTGCACAAAAGAGAGGAATAAGCTAACACGACCTGAAACAAATGATGGAATGTTATTTACCACAGGTGAGTTTGAATTTCAAATTATATATATATGTTGTGTACATGTGTACATTACCTTAAAAACATTAAATATATATTGTACAAACCTTGAGCACGCAAATGTTGTACACATGCACATGTATTACCTAAGGTTCATGTTTATCATGCAGGTTCTGTTGTTGTGCAAGGGATATATCTAAAAAAAGTCAAATTTTTTCAACATGGGATTCATTTTTTTGACTATCAAGTTGATAACAAGGTATATCAATATAGTCACCTTATAATTGCTACCACCCTACATCTTCATGTAGTTCCACATGCACGTGGACGAAAAAAATGGAGACTAGATAGTGATGACCATCAAAAAAATTTACATGTTATTCAAGAGCAGGTTGAACTAGAATGTTTGAGTTAGATTATATCCATGATTTTCAAGTTCACTTGTACATGTACATACATGTTCAAGACGAGAACTTATAGTAACTTGTTTGAACTCTGGATTGTTTTAGTTACTTATAATATATGTTGATGACAAGTGTTTTAAATTTGGTTGGACACAAATTAGGGGTTGGAATACATTGAGAACCTTAAATTGAGTAGATATTTCCAATTATATATTTGTTCCATGGAATTCAAGTACTTTTTTCTGTACATAATGTGCAAACCTTGTCATAAAAAAATTCATTGGAAGAGTGATGGTGGGAGTAGAAGAAAATTTAGTGTTAGTTTCAATGATCCCCCAAATCTAGCATCTCAACAAAAATGACAATTGGCACACAAGGAGATGTTACATGACTACATCTCAAGATGTTTCTTCTCCTATACATCAAAGAAAAATCATTGATTCATTAGTCCATGTCTTCTATATATATAAAGTGAATGTTGTCTCAATCTTCTTTTTTGTTGTAGAAAAAGAAACCTAACATATTAAAATTTGTGTCTTGTAGAATGTTGTACCAAACAAAAAATCCCAAAAGTGTCTTGTAGAATGTTTATGCTTCGTGTTGGTTGGTGAATAGTGAAAATGTGCACAATTCTCCTCATTGTGCATATATTTACTTGTTGGTTGAATATATGGTTGCCCCATAAGTATTAGAGAGTGCATATGTATAAGAATATGTCATATACATTTATGCTTAAATTAAATTGAGGAATACAATGATTTGATTGGTTAACTTATGGTTGTATCAAGGAAGCATTAAGTCATTTTTTTCTTTAGGATTAACACCTTTTTTTCCAAAGTTATATTTGTACCTTCATTGGTTTGAGATCTTTTGGCAGTAGGATTTTGTACCATCCGTAGATGTATTCATGTATAGTTGTGTACAACATTTATTTCATGATTTTAGGGTTACTTGGTTACATACATATCTAAGTTGAAATATTCCAATTTTTGCATTGAGAATATGTGGTTACATCTTTCTTTACAATAGATCTTGATGCATATCTTCTATCTTCTCTTTGTGTCTATTGGTTGTCCCATCTTAGACCCACTAAGAAAATAAAATGTCTTATTGAATACTAGGGATTCCTCTTGTTTATTATTTTATTATAAGTTATTACATGCATTGGATACATTTTAACCTCAATCCTACATAATTTGGTGCATAAAATCTACATGTATATTAAGATAAAGTTGATCTTCACATGTCAACATAACTAAGTATTCAAAAACAATCAATCACATTTTTCACCTAATTTTACTTTTCTTAAATCATTTTCTACATTCCTCCTTTTCTTTTCTTCCATCATCTTCTATATTTCATATGAAATTTTCCTCATAATTCTTCTTTTGAGAGCTAACTTGTGTATTTTTTACACAAATAATCTCTTCAGTCCAATCATCATCAACCACCTAATATTTTCTTGTTCCTCCACCTAATTGAGGCATATCATTATTTTTTTCATCTCTTTTATCCGTTCTTCTTAAGTTCTTTTTTTTAAACAATGTTATTTTGAACATCATCTTGTAAGACACTAAAATAATTTTGTCAAACCACTATTATTATTTTATCATAAACCATAATTAAGATCCATTATTATTCATTATCATCCATTAATACTTTATTACAATTTAGTGAATTAATTCCTATTATTGTGCTTAGATGATGCATTTTATAATCATTATTGTACATATTTAAATGCTTATATGAGTATACGGTTCTATTTTTATATACATAGAAAGAAAACATTCAAGATCATATATATCCAAGGCATGCGTGTGCAAAATATTTATTGTGATCAACATGTGAATGAACTTAATTATAAAGTGGCATTCATTTCCTAAAATTCTACTCTAGAGAGATCAAATGTATATATCATATAAGGAAATGTAAGTTGTAAGAGATCATCAAATAAGCAAATGTACATGTATATTGAATATAAGCGAATGTATACATATATCATATAAACATGTAAACATATCAATATTGATCAATGTATAAACATGTAACATGTTATAAGCAAAGTTCCAAATGTATGTATATCATAAAAGCAAATGTAAGTTAGAGATCATCGAATGTGGAATACTAAAGATCATCATATAAGGAAATGTCGAATACTAAAAATCATCATATATAGCAAATGTAAGTTAGAGATAATCAAATATCAAATACTATAAAGATCATCATATAAGCAAATACAACTAATATGCAGGGCCTAATATGAATGTCAACTCCTAGTCGAACAACCATCTGAATGAGAACGGTCCTACTCTGATGGATGTGCTGAGCCCTACAAATAAAATGGTGGACAAAATGTGTTAAATACATATAATTTATATTAAATATGTATCTAGATCTATGCATGTACATATTCATGTACATATACACATGTATATATAAAAATTTAAAACTCACATGTCCACTAGCATTAGATTCATCCATAGAGTCACGTCGATGTGCACGATCTGGAACAAGGCTAGGAGTGACATTAGGTATGTCCACCTACAAATATATAAATTCATATATATCAGTACATGAATATCTAGTTAAATTAAAACTAAAATTTAAAAATAATTATAAAGGAATTGAAACATGCACATGCACATGCACACATACATGCACATCATCTGATATCGGATGACCTGAGTCCTCTGAAACGGTCGCCTCCACCATATCAACTATATGATCAAGCGATGAATCAATATCTGCATCCCTCTGATCTATCTCATGTCATGCCAACAATGATGAGTGGAGAGGACTATGTAGGTGAGATGGCATTGGCAATAACGAACTGGCACCAGCCAACATCTCAGTAAAACCCATAGTCTGTGCAACTATCGAATGTTCAGATGGTGGATCCTGATGTGCACTAGTGCTAGGTTGAGAGTGATGGGATCTTGGAAGTGAAAGCCCTCCATGTGCCAAATGATCTCTAACATGCTCTATACCGATCCCATAGTCTGATGCAATGAAAGCATATGCCTCCAAGAGTTCCTCATCCAAACAAAGCAAAGTCCTGTGTGCCATATCTCCTATAAGTGCCTCAAGCTCTGTGGGAGTAGGGATGCCTATTGATGTGAAAGGATCCATGGTGGTCCACTATGTTGAAAATGGCGTGGGTCGGGGACATCTAGACACCAAATACTGACCTACACGATCAGTAGATATCCTAATGGTGGCAGCTGCAATGTCACCTATAGTATCAATTGCTTCCTTTTGGGAAGCAATGACAACCTCATCTGCTATGGGGGCTAGAGCTAGGGTGAGAGCAAGAGACCTCTCACCAACCAATACCCTAAACATTGGGGTTGGTCTATCTGCTCGACGATAAGTGGGTCTGTCAGCTATCCTACCACGCCCCTGACCAGCATATGGTGGAATGTCCAGGTAGTTGACTTTGAGGCCCAAATGGAGCTCAGCATAAAACTGTTGAACAAAATATAATGGAATCTGGTCATTGTTTGGGTATTGAACATGTGCTACGAGAAATCATGGGTAGATCAATGAGGCCATATCACAATCAACACATCTAGTGACTTGGTATCCCCTAACCTTACGTGTATTTTGATAAAATGGAAAACAATTGGTTTTTATCATTTCTTTGGTCACACTATCCTATATTTGTTTAAGGGGAACCTCACCATGTACTTCTTCCCGCATGTGGGAAAGAATAGCAGCTACTCTATTTGGAGAAAATGCACTTGTCCTCACAAGTTCATCTCTTAGTTTTTCAAGACTATGCAATATTAACATGCATGGTTCAAAATATATCTCGGGGTTTACATTTTGTGCTAATGAGTCTTTCAATTTATTAATCTCATTATTGGTATTTTCAAACAAAGATTCTGGAGGTGGAGCATCTGCATTATCCATGTTATGTATGTATGTGTACCTAAAGGAGCAATGAGACCTTAGTTTAAATAATATATCTAGATATAAGGAATAGAAATCTAAAACAGTTCTAATAATTCATCTACTCATCAATAACATTTCCATACCATTAGTTCACAAAACATGTTCAACATCTATCATAGTTTTTAATTTAATCAAAACATTCACATTACTAGATTGCACAAAAAACATAATCTAAAACAATTATAAAATTTAAATTTACAAGTGTGCGTGTGCACTCTAGAACAAAATGTGTCATTAAAGAAAATTTAGAAAACATTGATAAAGGTTGCATCTAAGATTTATTTCCTACAACTAGTAATAAAGGGAAAACATTATTACTTAACATTGAAAATAAAAATGTTGAACATGAAAGCGAAAATGTTGCAAAATGTTATGGAACACCTAGAGTGAAAAGAGTAACATCATAGAAAAATAAGAATTCAAATTTAGAAATATTTTTGAATAATGTAGAAATGAACCCCATGATATTAAAATTATACTCCATGATCCAATTGTTGATAATATTAATTAAATTGATAACACACATAAAAAAATGAAAGTCATTGTATCTCCAAGTTACATAAGAAGAGAGAAGACCTTTCCGAATTAGAATACTAACCAAATTTTACAAGAGTGTGGTACAATTAAAATACCAAACTTATCTAAGGACTTATTAGATTTATTTTAATGTGTTAGATACAATGATTGTAATTTCTGTAAAAATCACATTTAAATGAGAAGCGTTTATAATGCGGTGGGTTATCAAAGTTTATATCATGTACCCATTATGGAAGAAAAATGATCTCGGAAATAAAATGTTTGAGAAAAAGAGATATGAGATAGTAAAATACAATTTGAAGAGTGGAGGTGAAGATTCTAGATGTGAGTTGGTCACAAGAGAAGCACTGCTAATTTTATTTATGATTTTAAGAATATTTTTTATAAGTATGCAATACATAGCCCCTATTCTTGATGGTTAGATCAACAAGTCAAGGTGTGCAAGGATTTTTCCTAATTGGAACTATTATAGATCTATAGTCAATTTTATATAAAATTACACATTGCAGCCACAAAAAAGAAGTTGAATCATATTAATATTACAATTCTATTCAGATAAACTATTATTGTTCACATCACATATAGGCATGCCCCTAATAGGAAAAAACAAAATAAGAAGATAGTTAGGGAGCACAATTTTTACATGTTACTGACGATCAATATCATTCGTCATAGTATGTACAATATTGTTTTCAATAATTTTTTGAGTTATTACAAGAAAACATTTGTATTATAAAGGTTCAAAAAATCAATATTTGGTCAAATAATTATACTGATTAACTCAATTTAATGCTTGTGTATTCATATTGGTTTAGTAGAATACATGTAGAGAAGGTTATACCTTGTATTTGGATTTTTTTAAAAGGTGGGCTACCTTCTTCATGTGGAGGAATTGTGTGAATAATGTCATTATGTGGTTCATTGTACGAAGTTTTCTCTTGATGAGGAATAAATAAATACTTAGTAGAATAGTAACTAATATAATCTACAAAGTGCATAGTGTGATGTTTTGAAGTTCAATATATTGTACATAAGATTTAGTGGCATGATAGGAGGTGAAGGGATAGAGAGATTTGGAAATGCTAGAGGAATTTTATTGTTAAGTTGTACTATAGCAAGATCCACAAGAATAGGACCCTAGTTGGCAATCTTGTGATCCTCATAACTTAAGTACATTAATTCATTTATTGAGCTATTGAAGATATCTAGTTCTTCTTTTCTTTTTTTGATAGTTGTAGCAAAATTTATTGATTATCTCTATGTTATGGTTCTATTTTTCTCTCTTTCAATGATTTTGATTATGTAAGAATAAAAAATGATTAGAATAAATTCATTAAGACTACTAATCTGGATAATTTCACATATGCTCCACATATGCTTGCAACATATGCTTCTATAGAAATGGCGACTTTATATATTTTGAAATGTGTTTACTCTATATAATGATGTATGAGTCATTTTCTTAATCTTGGGGGTGTAGTGTATGAGAGTCTAGAATTGGATCCAAGATGGAGATTTTGTGTGATGAGAAGTGCCTTAGATCCTTGCATCACGTGAGGTCCACTAAAAGAATGTTCTTAGTTTGAACACTATTTTTCACTCTTTACAAAACCAAAATATATTGGGAATCATGAAAATAGTGGTGAGTACACTAGAATATCAATCAAGAGAGGCAAGTACATCAATCCCACAATAGTAAGTATGCTCAAAATTCGACTCATAGAATATGATGTCATTATAGATTTCATTATCTAAAGTTTTCTCTTTATGAGGAATAAATAGAGAATAATTGGAATAACTTGCCTAATGTAATGTACAAAGTATAGATAACTTGATGTTTTGAAGACATGGATATCTTAAAATTTTAATTGAATTACTTTTTGTAGAGGATGTGGTGTTGGGTATTTTTCTTGCAACCATCTAGATATTAAGGAAATCTACCATAATGTCCCAGTCTAGGAATAATGTAGGCAATGGGGAAGTAGCCTATATATTTAGACTAAGGGGGAGAAAAATTAGAGTAGATAGAATGACTTGGATAAAGCCTCCTCTTCTTTGAGCCTTACTAAGTTTGGAAGTTTATTTCCTATAGATCTTAAATATAGGAACATGACTAATTTAGTATATAAGAGGTCTCTAATTTGGTAGTTAGTTCAAATGATGTGAAGTTCTAGATATAAGCAAGCTACTCATCCCTATATATATATATATTATATTGTGTTTATCACAATAATAATTTACCTAATATTTATATAGTATCATATAAAATCCTATACAAATACTATGTATTGAATAACACTCTCTAGGGATTTAATAGCTTTATATTACTAAATTTATGGATGATGGAATAAAACCTACTTCACTAGATAATATGACACTAACATACATATTTCTATTTTCTTTCTAAATGAATAGAATGTCCAACCCTCAACTACCAAATTTATCTTGAATACATGAAACCTTAATTAATTGAATAAAATACTAACATTCAAATCAGTCTAATGCACTTGGATTTATCATTTAGAGCTTACACTCTCAAATTCCCTTTTACCCCAATGATGCACCCTAATTGATAATCCACAATCAATTTAAATTCCCCACATTATTTTACAAAATTTTCTCATCCTAGGATGAACTACATAGTGTAACATAATTTTATAGCACGTCTTAGATGCAAACTAATAAATAATTAATATAAAGAACAAAAAACACAAACTCAAAGATTCCATGAATCGATAAAAAAACTTAAATAAAAATGGAGGTCCATAATACACAATTATAATAAAATGTTTCTTATATGACCTTAATAAAGGACAAATCATCGAGATGTTGAGATTAATGTATCTATATGACCTTAATTTTTTTATAAAAATATAAACTTGGCCAAATGTTTGACTCTAAAAGATAGGAAAAGTATTCAACTAGGTGTTGGGGTTTGTGGGAGTATGAAATAATATACTAGGGAAAAATAAGGTCGAATCCTCTAGCTTTATATATTTTTATTTTTTGGAGAATGAAAAAATGATGTTAGTAGGTATGTCTCAATAGGTAGTTACTCTAAAAATTGATGATGTTAGCATCATATAAAGATGGCATTATCATGATTTTGACATTGTGAAATAAAAGATGGATAAAAATTTAGACGCATGGAATCAATTCTAGAACTCTAAAACACAAGATTTTTTTTTACTAGTAGAGGATGAAGATAATAGGGGTTAGAAAGGGATGGTACTTAAGGATTGGAAAGACTAAATTCCCAATACTACAAGGAGTAAATACAAATAATAAGATTGTGAAGTTGTTGGGGAATGATTGAAATGACATGATGGTTAAGAGATGAAAAAATTGGTGCAAAAATACTTATAGACATTTGGATTAAAATGGATTGGGATTTTTAAGTTTAAAAGGGAGTGGTATGGTAAGATATAACCAAGTCTAAAATCCTATAAAATATAACACTTGAATACAATAGAGCTAAGAGGGGTCAAAGAATATGGAGACAAGAATGGTTTGAATGGAGGGTCAAGCCAAACACTCTAGAAATAGAAAGTATTCTAGGTCACTAACAAACACTAAGGATTGGATTACTAGCATGACAACCGCAATAAAATTGAAGTTCAATAGAATCCATACTTAGATAAATTTAACAAAGGTTGAAAGTGGATTGTCAAGATTAGTTGAAAGATTATACTTTGAGGATGAAGCCCAATAGACCAATGGAAAAAGAAAAATGGAGATGGTAGAGATGAAATATTGGTATGCAAATCCATCAAAATAACAATATGGTAATTGATAGAAATTCATGAAGATGACCAACACAACTTCACACATAGGATATTTTTTTAATTTTTAGAAATTGAAGCATCTTGAACTTGTGTCGATATTTGAAAAGAATTTAATAGAGGAAATTATATATAATGAATTTGTTGAAAATGCTTTAAAAAATTTCAAACAAATGCAATTGAAACCATGAATTTTGCAGCAAATATGAGCAAATATGAGGTATGGAGAACCTTTGATGATATGTTGGAGGGTTCGCTCGAAGGTGAAGGTGAAGGTAACTATTTGCTTTCTATGCTTTGTCTTTGGACGCACCCTGTTTGCCGCATGCACTGTTCGTCGGCCATTGTTCTCTGCTCGGTGAAAATGATAGAGAAGGGTTTGTTTTATGTTTTAATCTGTGTTAAGGGGGTTCATCCAAACCCTAGTTCGGTCGAACCCCTTTATTTTATTATTAAATTGCATAATTCAATGGGGTTTAGCCGAACATATGGTTCGGTCGAACCATGGGGTTCGGTCAAACCCACATTAAGTTTCGGTCAAACACTTGGGTTCGGCCGAACCCCTTCACTTTGTGAAAAAGGGAAAATCGAGTTTTCCCTTCCTCCACAAAAGTGTTCACCACTTCTGTGGGTTCACCCTTGGCTTGATTGATGTTTAGATTATTTTTTTCACCAAGGTTGCCTTACTATTTGCTTTCCTATTGATTCTAAGCCCCATGATTATTTTCCCTCAATAAGATCAAGATTTTTCCCCTAGTGAGAAATAAACCAAATTTAGTATGGATATGTACAATGAAGACCAAACCAAGGTGGGACATGACCGCAACAACTGGATATGGATTTGAGGCTCGTTGTATGATAGAAATGAATGTGTGGTGATAGTGGAAAGTGGACGGTCAACGCACGCTCAAATAGATGGAGAAGCCGACTTATCATGAATAGCACCTGTTTGCCAGGTTTTCACCATTTGTTTTTATTGCACTTTTTTAGATTTTATGATTTTTTTGTTGTTACCAAGATGCCTATTTGCTAATTTTTCATCAAGGAAACCATTTTTTTAGGACCTTTATGATTTTTATGATTTTTTCAAGACTTTTTCTAATTTTTTCTAATTTTTATAATTTTTTCAAGACTTTTAAGTATGCACTGGATGCATTATGTGTAGAACTTTTTCAAATGAAGACTGTTCATTGGTTCTTCAAATAGATCCCCCTCGTAGAAAGTTGATATGCCCCCGATCTAAAGACTAAAACAATAACAAAAGGACCTAACCAATTTGACTCAAATTTTCCTTTCTTTTCTCGATCTTGTTGATTACGAGGATTTTCTTTCAGTACTAGATCACCTATCTGAAATGTCCTTGGTTTGAATTTGTGATTGTATCTCCTATACATTCTCTACTGATACACTTTTAGGTGATCCACTACAAGTTGACAGTGTTCATCTAATAATTCCAACTCTTGTAGTCTAGACATTCGGTAGTCTTCATTTCAAACAAGACCTTTTAGGGACACACAGAGTGATGGTATTTCAACTTCAATAGGAAATACTGCTTCAGATCCATAGACAAGTGTATATGGTGTGGCTCCCATGGGTGTTCTGATGCTTGTATGATAGGCTCACAAAGCATGATTCAGTTGGATATGCCAGTCACATCTAGCATCATTGATGTTTTTCTTTAAGATTTTTAGGATAGTTTTATTGGAGGCCTTAGCTTGGTCATTCCCTTGAGGGTAATAGGGTGTTGAAAACCGATGTTGAATATGGAACCTTTCAAAATTTTCATGCATGTCCTGATTCTTGAAAGGTCTGCCATTGTCAGTGACAATGGACTGAGGGATACCATATCTACAAATGATGTAGTTCAGGATGAACAATGAGATATGCTTCCTTGTGATGGTGGTTAAAGGCATGACTTCGATCCAATTGGTGAAATACTTTTTGGCTGTGATTATGAACTTGTTTCCATTGGATGAAGATGGGTGGATTTTACCTACAAGATCCAATCCCCATTGACAAAACTACCATGTTGATGTGAAGGTTTGCAACTCTTGTGCTAGTGCATGGATAAGGTTACCGTGGATCTAGCATTTCTAACATCTCTTGACAAATGGAAATGATTCAATCTCCATAGTCAAGCAATAGTATCCCAAATAGAGGAGTTTCTTAGCGATGGTAAGACCACTTGAATGAGTTTGACTGTATGAGTCAGCATATAGTGCCACAATTGTTGGGTATAAAATACTATTTCTAAACAAGCTTTCTCAATGGATGTCTAGTTGATTTCATAACCATTTAGAGTTCTATTGATGTAATAGATCGCTCTCTCCTTTCCTGTTGAATCTTCTTGTGCCAACAAAGCTCCCAATGATCGATCAGTTGTGGCTATGTACAATAAGAGAGGCTTTACTTCTTTTGGTGGTGCTAGTCCATAGGTGGACTCATTAGTTATTAATTTAGTTGATTGAAAGCTACCTCACATTTCTCGTCCCATCAAAAGGAAACATTCTTGTGCAACAAGTGGGTAAAAGGATGAAATTTATCAACTAGTTGTGATATGAATCTTTTGATTGAATAGAATCTGCCTTGGAGGGACCTTAATTGACTAATATTATTCAAAGGTGGCATTTCCATTATAACTTTCACTTTTGTAGGGTCTACTTCAATACCTTTTTCTAATACTATATATCCTAGTAGCTTTGTCGATGTTACCACAAACACACATTTCTTTAGATTCAAGTGGACGTTGAACTTCTCTAGTCAGATGAAGAGTTTGTCTAGTATCTCCAAATGTCCTTCTCTAGTGTAATATTTGGCCAACAAGTCATCCACATGATCTTCCATGAAATTATGCATCATGTCATAAAAAATGGTTGTCATGGCTCTCTAGTATGTGGCCCCTGTATTCTTCAATCCGAAGGGCATGACATTCCAACAAAAGGTTCCCCATGGGAAATTGGAAGTTCTCTTATCCTGGTCTTCAAGTGCTATCTCGATTTGATTATAGCTAGAAAAGCTATGCATTAGTGACAACATGCCATGACCTGTCGTTAAGTCTACAATGATATCAATGTTTGGCAAGGGTAAATTATCTTTCGGGAAAGCCTTGTTGAGGTCTCTGAAGTCTGTACAAATCTATATGTTGTCATCGGGCTTTGAAATAGGTACAATGTTGGATAACCACTCTACATAATCAATGGTCCTAATGAATCCTACATCCAATAATTTCTTTAGTTTTTCCTTCACTAATAGGGAAATGTGAGGATTCATTTTTCTCAACTTTTTCCTGACTGGTTTGACTCTTGAAGGAAGGGATAAATGGTCCATGATGAGATCTGGGTCTATCCCTGGCATGTCTGCATATGACCAGGCAAAGTTGACTTGTCATTCTTCAAAGAACTTGACAAAGTTAGGCTTCTCTTATTCTATCAATGATTCTGCTAGATGGAGAGTTTTCATTGTTTCTGCATTGTTGACATTGATGGACTCTTTGTTCGATCAGGACTTTGGATCTTTCTTGGAAGTTCTTGAGAAGAGTGTCAAATTTCCCATTCTTCAGTGCCTCAGAGAGGTTTTCACCATTGGATGCACTCTTTATTTTTATTCTTTCTTGATCTGATACTGCCATGGAATGGTTTTCACCATAAGATCTTTCTTTTATTTCATTCATTTTATAGTTGGGAAATTTGGCACTCCCTTGTCTAGAAACTTTGTTATGATGTTCAATGTTTGAAACTGTTTCAGGATTACCAACACAAAGCAAATTGGTGATGGCATCATTGTTTGAAAATATGGGGATATCAATAGTTTCAGTTTGGTCACAATCTATGAGTTCAGGATGTACCAATTGTAGGGGATTGTTGTGCAGTTTTGTACATAAACCCCACTAAAAGTAGGGACCCTCTTTGCTTGGCTTTGGGTTCCTTCCTTGCCTTGCTCTTTTGGTCTTTGGTGGCTTGGTCCTGGGTTTTGATCATTTTGCAATGTTCTTCAATGACTTATTTTGCTTGGACAGGCATCCTTATAGAACTTAACTTTGAAAATCATGATTTCTAGGTCAATTTCGGGTTTTTACTTGGTTTTAGGATTTTCCACCTCCGACGGATTTTCTTGAGGGCCTTGAAAACTTGACGGAGGCTATTTTCACACTATTTTCAGAGATTTTGGTCCTTCATGGAATTCTGTGTTGACCAAATTTTCTTGAAATTCCTTTTCTACCTTATATACCCGAGCTCACCTTCAATTGTCTCATCACTACATTAATAGCTCATGTACAAACTTTGCAGATTGGTTTTAATGAGGTTTGAGCTGATATTTTATGCTTTGAGTCAACTTCTTTGGCTATCAATTGAATTGTGAGTTTTTGCTTGGGTTCTTTTGTCTGGTTTGAGCATTCACCTATGGATTCTCGAATTTACTGGTGATTACCTTGGATTCATTCTTATCATTGCTTGCTAGGGTGTCAAAATTTTCTTCTAGTGGTTGTTATCACATGTCTGATTCATCAATGGTATGTATCTTTTGTTTCGATTTCAATTGATGACTGTAAGTGATTTTGTGGTATATGGGGTTTTCTTTGTGTCTGAGGTTTGGCGTGTCAGTGGTTTATGGTTAAATTAAGGTTACGTCCTTTGGTCTTTTGATTCCCTTTTGAAATTGATATTCCCTTTCTTCCTTAGTTTCACCTCATCTCGTACCTATTTTTCCATTTGGTTTCATTTTTCATGAGGTTTTCAATCATTGGACCTATTTTGCATTTGGCATAATTAAGTTGTGATGGTGTATTCATCCTGAAACCCTAGAGTTCGATTTAAATTTCATTATCAATATTGTTAAATCACCCTTTGGGAGGATTAGAAATTTGAAACCATTGATGATAAATTCAAGGGATGTAAATTTAAGCTCGGATTCCCAAAATTGTGATCAATTGATCGATTTGGGCGAAATCCTTATGGGATTTCGCAGTTTCAAATTTCGGGGTTTCAGATTTTGAGTATTTCAAGGTTTTGTGTGTATCGAAGACTTCTTTCACCTTTGGAATTTCATGGATCTCCTTTAATTCATCCTCTCCCCGAAGTTTGCATAATCTGTGAAATTAGGCTTATTTCGTGAAAATTCATTGCTTTAGGATTTCTCCAGATTCTATCGCCTATTCATTTCTTCGAAAGTTGTTGAGTCTTGCTAAATTCATGGATTTCCATCCCTAATGGAATTCCCCAAAAATATTTTAGGATTGAAGAATTGGGCGAATGCATGAATTAACTGTTAATGAATTGGCATTTTATGATTGATTTGGGATGATTTAGGGATGTGCAAGTGTCCCTTGAGTTTTGCATGATGATTGAGACACTTATGGGAACTATTTTGGGTTTCCATTGCTAAAATCCGCTTGTCTTGAAATTCCCTGAAATTCCTTTCTGGCTTGAATTCTGCGAAGGGGTGAAAATCCTGAACTTTAAGAAAGGATGCTTAATGTTGTTTTCAGGGAATTTTGATCGATTGTTTGAACTTCTTTGGTGATTTGCATGCACTTATGATGGACTAACTTGGATTCTTATGCTATGATGGATACTTATTGTGATCTCTTGAATGTAAGTTGAATCAAGCAAGGTTGTAGCTAGAAGAGCTAAAGGAAAAATGGTGGATCCCAGTGATGAGGGAGCATCTACCATCCCAGAGGTAGAAAGGATTAAGATAGATATAAAAAGAAAGGTTCTTGAGACCAAGTTGTCTTCCATGTGGTCAGGAATCACTTATACTAATGTGGTAAAATGGGACTCTGAAGAATTTAAGGTGAGAATGGCTATGCAAGATTCCCCATTGCTGGCCAGAAGGATGGTGGAGTCAGCATTGCCCCATGTAGTTGGGTTTCCTCCCATAGTTCAGTGCTATGAGTTGGTTCTAGAATGTGCTAGACATTATGAAAGGGGCACACGGAAGGTGATTGGTTCGCAAGGTAGATTGTTGGCCAATTTCTCTCCTCATTCAGTAGCACAAACATTTGATATGCCTGAAAGACCTCATGTGGTGGGCCTAGACATGGATGTGGCTAGGAAATACTATTTAGATGATACAAATAAGGTTGTGTAGTTCATCAACTCTTGGCTGCAGAAGCCCAAACCACACATTTCTGAGCTACCTAAGTAGTTGTTTAGAGAAAAATTCAGGGCAGAGTACTATAATGCCACCACACTCCTTAGCAAGGTTGTGGGTTTGAAGACTATGGGGGTCTTTGAGAGTTGGATGTTTTATGTCATAGCAAGGATGGAGCAAAAAACTAATTATCATTGGGTAGCTATCATCAATGCTATGATACATGAACAACTATGTAATGTGTTGTAGATCAAGAGTTTTACCATGACATCTTATCTATTTTATGCCTTGGCAAGGGTTCATCCATACAAGGGATTAAGTGCTAAAGAGGTATTTGGACAAGAAGTGATCTATGAGGTATACCCACAGCTACATTTGAATGGATTGAGCTATAGGAGGGTGAATGATGCATTCACCATGTACATCACAAGGCTACTACAAGGAGTAGAGCATGTAAGGATTTCTGATACAGCTAAAGAGTTAATACAAAGGTATGGAGGATGGTTTATCCATTTCCCCACCTTTTCATATATCATAATTGATGGTTTTCAAAGGGCCCCTTATAGGTTGCCAAGATATATAATCGATCACATCATACTTCTGGAGGTCACTAGGCATATTTCCGCCTTTGATGATATTTGAAGGACATGCATAAAAATAGCTTTGGGAATGACTTCCCACTGAGGATAGGGACTAATGAGGTTTGTCCTTCCTTGATGTCAACTCACTCCTTTGAAGAATAAATGAGTACTTTGGGTTTGGCATTCCATTCTAAGAGAGCCAGGTTTGACAAGATGGGGGGAGCTCAAAAGAAGGCTAGTAGGGATTTCAGGCATAAGGATGGCATTGAATATTACTGGGTAAATTGCAAGGATGACTTTGAAGTCATGAAGAAGATATATTCTAGGCTTCCTACCCACTTAATCAGACTACTCAACATAAAATTTGTTCCTAATCAGCTAAATGATGATGGATAATTGATACAAGATCATGACTATGAGCCTATCAAGGACAAACCAGTAGGGGTAGTCAATATAAGGTTGGAGGAAGAGAAAACTGAATTGGAGCAAATCAATGCTCCTATGATTATATATACCAAGTTGTGGAACAAACATAAGGTATGGGAGATTGAAAATAAGGGAATGTAGTATACCTATGATCTAATGGGAAATCAAGAGTCCCAATCTACCTCTGAGGATGAAGAACAAGACTCAAAGGGTAAGGAGAAGATGGGGTCCCCTTTCAAAATGAAAATTAAGGATGCTCAGGTAGAGGCAAAGGTAAAAGAGAAATTGAAGTCAATTTCCAAAAGGAGAAAGGTCTCTAAGAAAGAGAAGTCTGCTATAGAGGAGGAACCAGATGATGAAAGTGAGAAAGGTGATGTTCATGTTCCCAAAAGAAGAAGATTGGTTAAGATTGCAAAGAATAAAAGTGATGAACCTTCAAAGGAGGAAGAGAATACAGCTCCTCAAGTGATAGAAGTGGATAGCTCTAAGGGAAAAACACAGGTATATGCAAGGATATCAAGGATTCCTTCTCCAAAGGACAATCTATTTCAAGTAGATGTTTCCATAGGTGCTCCTATGACAAAACAATGAGAGGATGCCTCCCCCTTCCTAAATCAAAAAATTGAAAAGATCATATAGTTTCCTTTGGTGAGTTATGAGGATTCTCTTGCTAATGTGGAGAGAGACAAGCCTCCAAAGAAAGAAGAAGTGCCTACAAGAACTCCTCCATCAGTTCATGAGGAGGGTGAACATGAAATTGAAGGGAATGACAATACAGTGTAGGATGAAGAAAATAAGGAAGGAAACAAAGAGGAGGAGGTACATAATGTGAATGTTGATTCATCCACAAACCAAACTGAGGAAAGAACACAAGATTAATAGAAACCTGATGCTCCTGTCCCTGGCTGGTTGGATGAGAGATTTAAGAGTAAGCAAATTGTTGTGGATGATACTCCTCTGAATTGGGATGATCTATTGGCCAACATAGGGAAATGAAAAGCAAAGGAGAAGGCTAAGGATATCTCTAGGATTGAGAGAGATGTGGCCAATAACTGAGTGATCCGCATTGCCACTCTTGTTCTTGATAAGAATAAAGATGAGGTAACTGGTCATGATTATAATATTCAAACCATCAATCTTGGGCCTACCACCATGATGCAAGAAGTTGAAGAGTTTCAAGGATCCAGTGCTACAATTTAAGGCAAGTTGAACAAGGAGATACAAGATAAGAAATAATTAAAGAACGAGAATGAGAGACTAAAATGATAAATGCAGGATCTCATGAGGCCTTTGCAATCTATCTCTTCATCATCTGCAATAGGTCTTCTACTTGAGGAGACTATTACCGAATTGGAGAAGATGAAAGCCACTACCCAGGTTACCCACGAATGGCTGCAAGAAGTGAGGAACAAAGGAGATAAAATGATTAAAGACATTTTTTCCACTTTTGGTGATGCCCATAGATCTTTTAACTGGTTGCAGAGTGTGCTAGGGCAAGACAAAACTGATACAGATCTTCTTTTGCACAAATTGAAGAAAATCATGGACTACATAGAAGAAAAGCTAGTGACTGATAAAACCCTACTTTCTTCAAAGGCTTCACAACCTAGGGAATGGTACAAATTGCTGCTAATTAATTAGAGGGTTTTGAAGAAAATTCATAAAATTGGGAATATATTGAAGGATATTTCTGGCAAGGGTATTCCATTCTTTAAGGTTATGACTGGGAGGAAGAAGTTTGCATCGAAACACCTAAGTTTGGAACAACTAAAGGAATGGTCGCATGAGATCTATGATTCGGTTGAAGGCAGCCCAGTTATTGTGCACTAACTAGATCATGTGGCCACATATGTTGCAATCATGGAGAAATATCAAACCTTAAAGGTGGGATGGGATGAAGTCATCAAGAAATCAATGGAAGAAATCAAGTCTCCTGATAGAAGGTTCAAAATATTAAATACCCCACCTTTGGATGATTTAGAAGAGGTTTTCCTTGGTGTGCAAAATAAACTAAGTCAAGGGAAGGACAATGGGCCAACTACTGGGTGAAATCCTCAAGATTTGTGCTTCCCATTATTACTTTCAGCCTTCGTATGCATTGGATCAAGTTCTAAGGAGATTCTAGGCTGACCTGGAGAGGAGCTTCAAACATTTAATAATGTTTTATATTTCAAATTTTGGGTTTTCTTTCCTTGGCCGACCTGTTTGTGGCCAACCTTTCTTTGTAACCCTAACTTGGTATAATATTGTCTATTAATGTGGCGTGTGGCTTCATTGTTGAGTGGTAGTAGTGCTAGAAGGCTAGAATTCATGCCAAGTTAAGCAATAGAGCATAGTTAGAAGTTAGTTTATTTCGAAGCAAGTACTGTAACAGAGGATACTTGAATTTTTGCTAATGTTGATGAATCCAATACAATTTAAGAAATTGTGCTTTGGTGGCCTCTCTTGGATTGATTTATTTTTCATGGTTCTAGTTATTCTATCTTTCCTAATTGCTTTGAATTCTTGAGTGGATGATAGGTTTTGAATTAAGTAATTTGATGATATTTGTGGTTAGATTCTTGTAATGTTGTAGCAATTCTTGATCCATACATTTAGCAACTTATTGATTATAGGTTGTTGTGTAAAGAGATTGGATCTTATAATTGTGTGCTTAGTTCAATTGTGGGTTTGTTCATTTCAATTTCAAAACAAGGGTTGACTTGAATGAATTTTCATTATCTAAAAATCTTTGATTCCCTAGAAGATTGCACTGTTTCTATAAAATTACAGGTTAAACCTGGGTTAATAAAAAGTTAGTTTTGAGGAATTGGTCCATTTCAGTATCTTGTCATCAGTATTGTTAATTTTAGGAGTAATTTCTAGCTTAGGATTTCTGAAACCTTTATCTTTTGCTATTTTTGTGAATTTGAGTTAGGGTTAGATCCAAGAATTTTGAATATCAAGATATTGCAAAATCAGATAAAACCCTAGTATTTGTTTTGTAAGGTCCCTTTGTGATTACCAACATTTTCATATTTTATCACTGAGTTGTTTTATTGCATTGTCAAGACCTGACATTAGAGACCTTGGGGTTATCTCTTGAGGCTTTCTGATAGACATTTACCTTTCAAGAGAGATAGGATATCATATTTTTTTTGAGTTGTTGCTATGTAGAAAACACCATCAACAGATTGGTGCTAGAAGGAGGTCCTGAATAAGCAAATTGGAGTGTTTTCTCAATGCCATTTCTCTTGAGAGACTCAGAAGGAGGACCCGATCTATTGTAGGAGAATAAGAGTTTCACAAGCTACCACCTCCAACTAGGTCAAGAAGGACCAAGAAGAGGGAAGAATCATCCTCCACCTGGCTACTTCCATCATCTTCTTCAACTTCATCCACGTCAAGTCCATCTTCATCTGACTTTGAATCCATCCCCATTCAATAACCTCAACCTTCTATCAATCAACCTTTGCCACCCCCACCTCCACCAATGGTTTGTTTGGAAAATAACCCATCACCTCTATCCTTTAATAACTAAAATGACATGCCTAAGAATCATGTGCACTTTTTCTCTAAATTCCATACAAATGATCCTAACATGACGACAAAGGAGCATATCAAGATTTTTCCAGCCCTGTTTGAGGGATAGAGGGATTAATCATGAGGATGTTGCATGTAGGATTTTTCCATATTATTTGGGAGAAGAGGCCTTTTATTGGTATAATCATCTACCAGTTGCATCAATCAATAATTGGACTGAGCTCGAGAACGCATTTCTACAGATTTTAAAATTCCCATCAGTACTAATGAGCTCTACATGCAATTTATCATGGTTAAGAGAGAAGTTAATGAGCCTATAGGGTCATTTAATAATAGGTTTCACCATGCATATACTAGATTGCAAGAACCTTATGTTGTAGATGACGCCACTGCCTTAGAGGTCTATTTTGAATACCTTGATAGTCTCACATCCACCTTCCTCAAGTGGAGAAATAATCCTCCCACCACTTTTCTCACTACATATACAGAGGCAGTTAGGGTTAGCATTGATCTAAGACAACACCTGTCGAAACCTTTGCCACCCCTGGGACTTGTTGCTCACCCTGGACAAGTCCAAGCTCTTAACCAAGCTCTGACTAATCATACCCCCATTATGAACCCCATCCCATAGTTGCCTTTAGTTCCCCACCAAGGTGATCCAATCAGTTAGGCTCACCCAATGACTAGTTATCCCCAGCAAAAGGCTAATCAACCCCTTCATCCACAACAACAGGCTAGTTTTCCTACATATTTATAGAATTCAGAAGTCTTGAATCAATCCATCGATGCTAGAGTACTATCAGGGTACTCTCCAAATAATGTGAATTCAGTACCTTATAGTAGTCCTGATAAGGAAAGGTTAGATGAGCTAATCGAGTAGGTGAAAAACATGAATATGGAGGTAACCTACTTGAGAAATCAGAACAGTCAACTCTAGGTAGCTCAGAGAAACCTGCAATCAAATTATAGTAGGGAGAACCAGGATTTTCAATGAGGGAAAATCTTTGACAGAGGACAACATTCTGACATAAATCAGAATTTTGACAAAGGACAAGGTTCTGGTCAGAATTTTGACAAGGGGCAACAAGGTAGATAGGGATTTGAGAGAAGATAGCTGCCTCGGTAGAATAGGCCATGGAACACTGGACCTAATAATGGAGGGGTCCCTACTCTGTTGGACCACCCTTCCCATCATGAGAAACCTCCAAGTGGTGTGTTCCTAGCGGAGGCAGTGTTATCTAGATGGTGTAGGCTTCACAAGAGAAGTCAACATTCTGAGCTTGATTATCCTAAATTTCAGACTACTGCCTCTATCTTTCAATATGAAGTGGAAAACAATTTTACCAATCAGGAAATGGTACCTTCTACCCCTTATGACTCCCTAGTTTTACTGTTGAATCATGCCCCTTTCCCGAGGGATGAAGAGAATGGACCAGAGGAGGAGTCAAGCAGTCAGAATGGAAAAGTCAAATAGGTATGTAATGAATATGATATCTCTCAATTATTTAATGAGGGAAATGAGAATGATAATGGCCCCTCTAATGAGAAGGAAGCTGGTGTTGAAGAAGTATAGATGTTCTAGAAATCGACAAAGAAATATGACTTGAGAAATAGGCCTAACAGGAATCCGCAAGCTAGAGGTCCATTCACTACATCTATTCCTCCAAACAATTTTACTACTCCACCAGATCCACATGCTAGCAATAATCCATCTTATCCTCGTGTGCCAACTCAGTACTTTGCAAGCAGAACACCACCTGATGTGTCAAGGGGAGGTAATGTTGAGATAACAAAGGATAGGCAGACTAGTTCATCTAAGGAAGTCCATGTTGACATGAATGTGGAGCAATTAGGTGAATATGTGACTGGCGAACTCAGAAAAGTAAAGGTAAGTCTTTCTGATTTTGAGTTATTGAGGGTTCTTGTTATCAGAAATATAGTTTTAGGGTCTTTTAATGCAAGTAAAGCATTTCAAGGAGTAGCATTCAATGAGGCAATAGACCAGCCTTCTAGTTCATAGGTATCCAAAATTCCAAGCCAAGAGCCACTAGGGGATAAAGGGAAATAAAAAGATAAGAATCAAGTAGCACAAGTTGACACTTAGTTAAGTTTGTTCCAAGGAAAATTGGACACCCCTCCCTTTCTAATTTATGTTTGTATCTTTGGGAAGAATCTGTACAATTGTCTTCTAAATTCAGGAGCATCTACAAATGTTATGACTTTTGTTGTCTGTAGAGCACTAGGTATCACCCTTGCTTCCTCTCAGAAGAAAGTCACCCAATTGGACAAAACAAAGGTAAATATAGTAGGAGAACTGAACATGATCCCCATGCAAGTTGCTTTAGATCCTAGAGTACAACAAGTGATTAATATTCAGGTCATTGATATTCCTGACACTTATGGTCTGATTTTGGGTCAAGATTTCACAAAGGCACTAAATGGATACACCTCCACAGATCATTATCACATGTGGTTGCCATGGAAAGGGGTCCCAAATCAAATCAGGTTCGAAAGAGAACCCATAATGAAGTATGTGATCACTAAATATCAGAATACCTTGAATGAGATATTTGTGTCAGAAGTCAGCATGGGACACTATGTATTGGCTACCCCAGTTTCTGATACATAAGAGATCTTTATGTTACAATACGAGTCTACGTTGGAAGCCAGTAGTTTTGAAGCACTATTTGAGAAAAAAGAATAAATTGATGACTAGGAGGATAGACAACTCATCTTATTAAGCAACTTCCAGGAGTTTATCCAGAAGTGTGTGGAGGCCCAAATTTAGTTGGCAGAAGTATGAATTTTAAAGAATTTATTTTCCCTAGTTGGTTTAGAGTCCACAATGCTCCTCATTCTGAACTGGAGTGTTGTTTGTGTCAAACTACGGTGGAGCAGATACAAAGGTGCATCGATCCAACTCCAGTTGTAAGATTGGATGTACAAAAAATTCAGAATGACCTAAAAGGAAAAAGCCCAATGCCTCCTAAAGAACTCCTAGATAGCAGTAAGGTCAAGGATAGCTCGAAAAGATTGGGAGTTGATGGCTATTGGACATTAAGATTTGATGGATCCAAGTCAAAGCAGGGTGTTGGAGCAAGATTTGAGTTGATCAGTCCTAAAGGTAAGATTTATTTAGCTTCTCATAGACTCCAATTCCAGTATACTAATAATGTAGCTGAGTATGAGGCTTTGGTCCATGGGTTACTAATGACATTAAGGAAGCAAGATAAGATCCTACAAGTATTTGGGGATTCTTATTTGGTGGTTAGATAGGTGAGAAAAAAATACTCATGTCATGACAGAATGATGACCAAATATAGACATAGATTTTGGGATCTTATTGAAGGGTTTGACGCCTTCAACATCCAGCTGATCCCACAAACTAAGAATAAAACTATTGATTCTCTGGCACAAGCAACCAATACATTACAACCTTTATGACGTTCAAGATTGAAGAAGTTTACAGTTGAACTCACCCTAGTACCTTCAGTGCCTAACAATGTCACCAATTTCTAGGTATTTGAAGATGATAAGTATATTTTTGATTTCATTACTAGTTGTGATGTGTTTGCTTCTCAAGTGATTGATGAGGTATAACCTCAAGAGGTAGAAATGGACTTAGAGGGAGTTATCAACTTAAAGACTAATACTATCCCAAGGGGTATGGTACAATTAGAGTGAATTTTTTATCTAGACAAGATAAAAGGTCAAGAATAGCAAGCGAAAAAGGATTCTCTCAATAGCCAATGTGAAACATACAACATGGGGACCCAAGATGATGTTAAAAATGTATTTATTGGTAAAGTATGTACTCCAAAAGAAAGGAGAGGAATCATCCAGGCCTCACATACCTATCAAGATGTAATAGCATGGAGTTATGAAGATCTAAAAATGTATGATACTTCAATCATTACACACACAATTCCTTTGAGGCCAAACGTCAGGCCATTCAGGCAAAGGAAAAGGCCAATTAATGCCTTGCTAGAGTCCATCATCCAGAAGGAGGTGCAAAAGTTACTTTGATCATAGATTATATTTCCAATAAGACATTCAACATGGGTTGCAAACTTGGTTCTAGTGAGGAAGAAGAATGGAGAAATCAGATTATGCATTGATTTCAGGAATCTTAACAGGGCATCAGGAAAGGATAATTATCCAATTCCTTCCCTAGATGAAGTACTTAAAATTGTCAACGGATCTCAAATGATGTCCTTTCTAGATGGATACTCTGGGTACAATCAGGTTATGGTACAATATGAGGACAAACATAAGACTGCTTTTACTACAAAATGGGGAATGTTTTCTTATAGGAGAATGCCCTTTGGTTTGATCAATGTTGGAGATACATTCTAGAGAGAAATGGATATTACCTTCAAGGACATCATCGGCAATTGCATAATTATCTACATGGATGATTTGACAATCTTTTCTAAGAGAAGAGGTGTTCATATTTCAGATTTATGCAAAGTATTCCAAAGATGCAGAGAGTTTGGCATCTCACTTAATCAAAAGAAATATATTTTTGGAGTCACTGAAGGAAAATTGTTAGGTCATGTCATTTTAGAACAAGGTATTGCCATTGACATAGAGAGAGAGTAGAAGCCATATTAAAGATTCAGCTCCCTACAATCAAAAAGGAAATGAAATCATTCTTTAGGAAGATCAACTTTGTCAAAAAATTTATCACTGGATTTGCAAAAATAGTGAAGCCCTTGAATGCCACGTTGAAACAGGAAGTAAAGGTTGAATGGAGTGCAGAAGCTAGGGAGGAATTTCTAGAAATCAAGAGAGCTATTGTTGAGGCTCTAGTATTGGTAAGTCTTGATTATGCCAAACCCTTTTACTTATATTCATTTGCTTCAGAGCATTCTTGTGCTAGCA
Source organism: Sequoiadendron giganteum (assembly GCA_007115665.2). Lineage (NCBI taxonomy): Eukaryota > Viridiplantae > Streptophyta > Pinopsida > Cupressales > Cupressaceae > Sequoiadendron > Sequoiadendron giganteum. The sequence goes on from CM021109.1 coordinate 109,577,738, forward strand.
TGTTGACCCAGAAATCTGATCAAGGGAATGAACATCTCATAGCTTTTATGAGTGATCCTCTGAAGGATGTCGAACAAAGATATCCTAATGTAGAAAAATAGGCCTATTATTTGGTTAGAGCAGTAAAGAATTTCAGGCATTATATTCTGAGGAATAAGGTCTTTGCCATAGTACCTGATCCTGCAGTGAAGTTGTTACTAATGCAGAATAAATTGGGAGAACGTAGGGCTAAATGGGTAACTATGTTACAAGGATATGATATTGAGATTCAACCCATGAAACTAGTGAGAGGACAGGGATTGACAAAGACCATGGCTGAAATGGGTCCTAACCTCATAGCTCAGCACTACCACCTCTAGGATGTCTCTCTAGGAGACTGGTATGATGAGATCATCTACTACTTATTGAACCGACAATGTCCTGAACATCTTAATGCAGTTCAAAGGAGAGCTCTATGTTTGAAGAGTGATAACTTTATGATGAAGGAAGTTGTCTTGTACAAGAAAAATCATGAGGGGATCTACTTGAGATGCCTGGGGAAGGAATAAGCTATGAGAGTGATGGGTGAATTTCATGACAGATATGGCATAGGCCATGGGTCAAAACTTTCCACTACAAATCAGATCTTGAGAGCAGGCCATTATTGGCCTACCCTGTTTAAGGATACACATAATCATGTGAGGACCTATCGTGTATTGCAAACTATAGCAAGTAGGGAGAAATGTGCAGAACTTCCACTTTAGCTCGTCGTAGAGGTAAAACCATTTGCACAAGGGGGAATGGACTTCATAGGTCCAATCAATCCACCTTCCTCTGTAGGCCATAGGTATATTCTTACCATAACTGATTACTTTACTAGATGGACTAAAGCTCTGGCATGCAAGCAGTGTACTGTTGAAGTAGTAATCAATTTCATAGAGTCAGGTATCATTAATCACTTTGGTTGTCCATTGGCTCTAGTTTGTGATAATGGTCCTACATTTTCATTATTAAATTTTTTTAATTGGGCCTTTGATCATGGAATCATTATAAATTTTTCATCCAATTACTACCCCAAGGTAATGGTCTAGTTGAGTCTTCCAATAGGAACCTTTTAATAGTTATTCACAAGTTATTAGAAAATAATCCCAAGGACTAGCACACCCATCTCAGATTTTCTCTTTGGGTAGACCGTACCAGACTAAATACATCCCTAGGAACCTCTTTGTATCACCTAGTGTATGGTTTGGAACCTCTATTTCCCATTCATTTGAAGATCCCTACCTTGCAATTCATTAATGAATACTATGATGGAGAAGATAAGCGTGAAGCCCCGCCTGGCTGAACTGTTACACCTTGAAGAGAAAAGGGATAAGGCCCTAGAAAAATTTGCTAAGCATCAAGGTGTAGTGAAGAGATGATTTGATAGGAGAGCCAAGGTGAAATCCTTTAGAATCTCTGACTTAGTTCTCTACTAGGACAAAGCCCATGACCAAAGGGGATAGCATGGAAAATTTGACAAGCTTTGGCTTGGCCCTTATCAAATTGTGGAGATCCTAGGAGATAATGTTTTTCGCTTGAAAAATCTCATTGGAGAGGATATCCCATTGCTTGTCAATGGATAGTATTTGAAGCATTATTTTCAGTCTTGAGTTGTTTGCAACTCTTTCTTTGTACATAGTTAGGTTAGGTTTCTTTTATGTTGTTTTTCTTCTACTTGGGTTTGGTTTTTCTTTGTTTGGTTTTTTGGTTAGGGTAGGTTTTCTTTTGTTGGTTTTGGTTTTTTTTGCTTTGCTTTTGATTTGGGTTTTCATGCTTCCTTCTGGGTGTGTTACACTTGTGTGGAAAATTTTGTTTTTCCTAGGATTGCATGGAGATTTCTTTTATAAGCTTCAATCATCTTTTCAGAGTCACTTGGTGGAATTCCTTTATCTGATGTCGCATATGCCTAGAATTGGAAGGTTACTTGATTAAGTTAAATACTGGAATGTATTTGGGTCTTATATTTTCACATAAATATTAAAAATTCCAAGGTTTCCTATGGTCCTTATGAAGTCTGACTGGGTGAAAAATATTATGTTCTGCTCCAGTGCCACTGTAATTCTCATCCCTGAGGATAAGCTTCGTTGCTTATAGGGTGAAAAGGAAAGTTTGAAGGAATATATCAAAGAGTATATACAAAAAAAGAAAGAATATATTGAAAATAAAAGAAATGTTCACTTTATCAGGAGTATCCTAGTATCTCTATAGGGGCTATAGATGCCTTGTTGACAGTAGAGATATGCTTGGGAGGATCACAGTGATAACCTCATCAAGGCTATGGATGCCTAACTAGCAGCGAGGATCTATCTAGGTTGCTTTTGGAGTAGAATCTTTATGTAACCCTATCAGATCAAGTTTGGTCCTTACTGTAACTAAGGAAAGGAAATGAATGCATGGACACACACTCTGACCCTGGTACAGGATGGGATTGCTTACTTGTGAATTTTGAAACTTTGTTCATAAGTGACTTGATCTAAGGATTGAAACCAGAGATTATGGGTTCTTGATTCTAGTTTGTCATTGAAATGCTCTAGGGCATTTCCCCTGCAGAGTCACCATTTTTTGTGTAGTTTTGCACACATGCCCCACTGAAAGTAGGGACCCTCTTTGCTTGGCTTTGGGTTCCTTACTTGGCTTTCTCTTTTGATCCTTGGTGGCTTGGTCCTAGGATTTGATCATTTTGCAATGTTCTTGAATGACTTATTTTTCTTGGGCAACCGTCCTTGTAGAACTTTACTTTTAAAATCATGAGTTTTGGGTCAATTTTAGGTTTTTACCTGGTTTCAAGATTTTCCACCTTTGATAGATTTTCTCGGGGGCCTTGAAAGCCCGACAGAGGCTGTTTTCACACTATTTTCGAAGATTTCAGTCCCTCATAGAATTCTGTGTCGACCAAATTTTCCCAAAATTCCTTTTCTACCTCGAATTCCTGAGCTCGCCTTGAATTGTCTTATCACTACATTAATAGCTCATGTACAGACTTTTCATATTGGTTTTAATGAGTTTTGAGCTAATATTTTATGCTTTGAGTCTACTTCTTTGGCTATTAGTTGAATTGAGAGTTTGTGCTTGGGTGCTTTTGTCTGGTTTGAGCATTCACCTACGGATTCTCAAATTTATTGGTCATTACCTTGGAGTCATTTTTTTCGTTTCTTGCCAGGGCATCGAACTTTGCTTCCAGTGGTTGTTATCACTTGTCTGCTTCATCAATGGTATGTATCCTTTGTTTCGCTTTCAATTGATGAGTGTAAGTGATTTTTTGGTATTTGGGGTTTGCTTTGTGTTTGAGTTTTGGCATGTCAGTGGTTTATGGTTAAATTAGGGTTACGTCCTTTGGTATTTTGATGCCTTCTAAAAGTGATATGCCCTTTTTTCATTGGTTTCACCTCATCTCTTGCCTAGTTTTCCATTTGGTTTCATTTTGCATGAGGGTTTCGATCATTGGACCTATTTTGCATTTGGCATAATTGAGTTGTGATGGCGTATTCATCATGAGACCCTAGAGTTCAATTTCAAATTCATTATAAATACTGTTAAAAGACCCTTTGGGAGGATTAGAAAGTTGAAACAATTGATGAGAAATTCAAGGGATGTAAATTTAAGCTTGGATTCCCAAAATTGTGATCAATTAATTGATTTGGGAAAAATCTTGACGGGATTTCAGAGTTTCGGATTTCGGGGTTTCGGATTTCAGAGTTTTGGATATTAGGATTTCGAAGTTTTAGAATTTTGAGTATTTTAGGGTTTCGGGCATATCGGGGATTTCTTCCATCTTGGGACTTTCATGGATCTCCTTTGATTCATCATCTCCCCAAAGTTCACGTAATCTGTGAAATTAGGCTTATTTCACGAAAATTTGTCACCTTAGGATTTCTCTGGATTCTATCACCTCTTCATTTCTTTGAAAGTTGTTGAGTCTTGCTAACTTCACAGATTTCCATCCCCAATGGAATTCCTCAAAAATTTGTTAGGAGTGAATAATTAGGGGAATGCGTGAATTAATTGTTAATGAATTGTCATTTTATGATTGATTTGGGATGATTTAGGGATGTGCAAGGGTCCCTTTATTTTTGCAAGATGATTGAGATGCTTATGGGCATTATTTTGTGTTTCCATCACTAAAATTTTCCTGTCTCGAAATTCCACGAAATTCCTTTCTGGGTCGAATTCCGCGAAGGGGTGAAAATATCAAACTTTAAGAAAGGATGCTTAATTTTTTTTTTAGGGAATTTTGATTGATTGTTTGAACTTCTTTGGTGATTGGCACGCACTTATGATGGAATAACTTGGATTCTTATGCTATGATGGATACTTATTGTGATCTCTTGAATGTAGGTTGAATCAAGCAAGGTTGTAGCTGGAAGAGCTAAAGGCAAAACAGTGGATCCCAGTGATGAGGGAGCATCTGCCATCTCAGAGGCAAAGAGGATTAAGATAGATATAAAAAGAAATGTTCTGAAGACCAATTTGTCTTAGGTGTGGTCAAGAATCACTGATATTAATATGGGAAAATGGGACTATGAAGAATTTAAGGTGAGAATGGCTATGCAGGATTCCCCATTGCTAGTCAGAAGGATGGTGGAGTCAGCATTGCCCCATGTAGCTGGGTTTCCTCCCATAGTTCAATGTTATGAATTGGTTCTGGAATGTGCTAGACATTATCATAGGGGCACATAGAAGGTGATTGGTCCACATGACAGAGTGTTGGCCAATTTATCTCCTCCTTTAGTAGCATAAACATTTGATATGCCTGACAGACCTCATGTGGTGGGCCTAGACCTAGATGTGGCCAGGAAATACTATTCAGATGATACAAATAAGGTTTTGCATGTGATCCAATCTTGGATGGAGAATCCAAAACCCCACATCTCCAAGCTACCTAAACAACTATTTAGAGGAAAATTCAGGGCAGAGTACTATGATTCCATCACACTCCTTAGCAGGGTTGTGGGTTTGAAGACTAAGGGGGTCTTTGAGAGTTGGATGTTTTATGTCATAGCAAGGATGGAGCAAATTTTATTTTATCATTGGGTAGGTATCATCAGTGCTATGATACATGAACAACTATATAATGTGTTGCAAACCAAGAGTTTTACCATGACATCTTATATGGTTTATGCCTTGAAAAGGGTTCATCAATACAATGGATTAAGTGCTAAAGGGGTATTTGGATAGGATGTGATCTATGAGGTATATCGACAACTACATTTGAGTGGATCGAGCTATAGGAGGGTGAATGATGCATTCACCATGTACATCACAAGGCTACTATAGGGAGCAGAGCATGTAAGGATTTCTGACACAACTAAAGAGTTAATACAAAGGTATGGAGGATGGTTTATCCAATTCCCCACCTTTTCATATATCAGAATTGATGGTTGTCAAAGGGCCCCTTATAGGTTACCAAGATATCCAACCGCTCACATCATACTTCTGGAGGTCACTAGGTAGATTTCAACCTTTGATGATATTTTGAGTGACATGCATAAAATTGGCTTTGGGAATGACTTCCCACTGAGGATAGGGACTAATACGGTATGCCCTTCCTTTATGTCAGCTCACTCCTCTAAAGAAGAAATGAATACTTTGGGTTTGGAATTCCATTCTAAGAGACCCAGGTTTGACAGGACAGGGGGAGCTCAAAAGAAGGCTTGTAGGGATTTCAAGCATAAGGATGACATTGAAGATTACTGGGTAAATTGCAAGGATGAATTTGAATTCATGAAGAAGAAATATTCTAGGCTACCTGCCCACTTAATCAGATTTTTCAACATAAAATTTGTTCCTGATCAAGTAGATGATGATGGATAATTGATATAGGATCATGACTATGAGCCTATCAAGGACAAACCAGTAGGGGTAATCGATAGGTTGGAGGAAGATAAAACTTAATTGGAGAAAATCAATTCTCCTATAATTTGATATACCAAGTTGTGGATTAAACATAAGGCATGGGAGATGGACAAAAAGGGCATGCAGTATACCTATGATCTAATGGGAAATCTGGAGTCCCAATCTACCTATAAGGATGAAGAACAAGACTCAAAGGGTAAGAAGAAGATGGGGTCCCCTTTCAAAATGAAAATTAAGGATTCTCAAGTAGAGTCAGAGGTAAAAGAGAAAACGAAGCCAATTTCCAAGAGGAGAAAGAAGGTCTTAAGAAAGATAAGTCTGATACAAAGGAGGAACCAGATGATGAAGGTGAGAAAGGTGATGTCCCTGTGCCCAAAAGAAGAAGATTGGTTAATATTTCAAAGAAGAAACATGATGAACCTTCAAAGGAGCAAGAGAATACAGCTCCTCAAGTGATAGAAGTGGATAGCTCTGAGGGAAAGACACAAGTATATGCAAGGAGATCAAGGATTCCTTCTCCAAAGGATAGTCAATTGTAGGTAGATGTTTCCATAGGTGCTCCTATGACAGAACAATGAAAGGATGCCTCCCCCCTTCCTAAATAACAAGATTTGCAACATGATTCCCTAGATATAGATATTGGTGAGCATCAAGAGGAAGAGGTGGAAGAATTCAAGGAGGGGGAACTTTATAACACATAAGCAAAAATTGAAAAGATCATACAGTCTCCTTTGGCGAGTTATGAGGATTCTCCTACTAATGTGGAGAGAGACAAGTCTCCAGAGAAAGAAGAAGTTCCTACAAGAACTCCTCCATCAATGCATGAGGAGGGTGAACGTAACATGGAAGGGAATGACAATCTAGTGTAGGATGAAGAAAATAAGGAAGGAAACAAAGAGGAGGAGGTGCATAACGTGAATGTTGATTCATCCACAGACCAAACTAAGGAAAGAACACATGACAAACAACAACCTAATGCTCATGTCCCTAGTTGGCTAGATAAGCAATTGAAGAGTAAGCAGATTGTTGTGAATGATACTTCTCCAAATTGGGATGATCTATTGGCCAACATAGGGATTTATACCCCAATCCTGTCTTATCTTTTGGATTTGTTATGATGGGTTGGATGGGTTCTATAGTACCTTCTTTCCTTTTTCCAAAAGGTCCTTGTCCCTCATATCCCATTTTTTCTAAGATTGAGAATCCTTTACCATACTAGTTGATTTGGATATTATCCATTGTTGTTTGAGAATTAGTTTCATCCTTGTAGAGCCAATTCAAAATATCTTTGTCACTAGATTCCTCTACTTGGGTGCTTGCTTTTATGAATTTACCATCAAAAAGTGTGACTGGTTGTGAGGCTAATTGTGATGAGGTTGATGGTTGACCATGGGATTTTGGTGAAATTAACTGCAAGAGGCAAAGGGATTGTTTAATATAATATTCACCCACACCTTTGTCTTTGACCTGGACTTTCTTCTCAAACTGTTTGGCCAAAGTATTGAGTTGGGCTTCAGAATTAGTAGAGGGGCTAGGTTCTTCCTTTTTCTCGAGTTGTTTGCATGAGGAAATTGGGTGGCTTTCTTCATTGGATGATGTGGCTAGAAATTTTGACAATGGATTGGCTTGATTTGAATTATTGCGGATGTCAGGGTGGTATCAGGAGCTTCTCGATTATGAGGCACAAATAAATCCTCGACAACCTTAAGGGTATTGCAATGTTGGGTTCTATTGGAATTGGTAGGAATGGTAATTTATTGTCCATTACAAGGAAATTTTAGACATTGATGGTATGTTGAAAGTACAACCTACATTTCATGGATCCAAGGATGATCCAAGATTATATTATATGTCAAATCCTTATCGAAAACTAGACAAACCACATCTTTTTGAATTGGCCCTACAATCAATCCCTTTGAAGCTCTTTCTTCATCATCATATGCTTTGATGGTGATCTTTTTCCTTGCATCTATTGCATTTTTAGAGAACCCTAGTGCACATACAAGTTTCAAAGTGCATATATTAAGACCGGCTCCCTTGTCTATAAGGACATGCTTGACATGACTTTTGTGGATTAAAACCTCGATATGGAGTGTGGTGTTATGAGGGTGGGTAAGGGATATGCCATCATTTTATGAAAAGGATAAGAAATGAGGCACAACTAGATGTCCCACCATGGCTTGGAAAGCACAAACTTCTAAATTATTTGGTACTATTGTATCAACTAGGGATTTTTCCAAGGTCTCTTTGTGAGCATGTGAAATTTTAAGGAGCTCCAATATTGATATTTGTGTGGGGATCTTTTGAAGTTGATCGAAAATTTTATATTGATGAGATGGAGCAGTGGATGCTTTGGAGGTGTTTCCTTTTGAAACATATTTGGTTTGAGCCCTTGTGGTCACATTTATCGGCACACTATCTTGCTTTCCATTGATCTTGATGATATTAATCTAATTATTTGTTGCAACCATGGATTATTGGATATTATGGACTTGATTAGAGAGGATTTTGGTGTCATTGATTGGATGGTTGGTTGCAACAAGATCTGGTGTGTTATTGATCTCAATGTCGTTTGTGTGATCTTCAATGGCTGAAATATGAAGGATGATAGTATCCTAAACATAGTTTACATTCTTTTCTTTTTCATTCATGTTAGAAGATTCTCCTTTATCATAATTTGGCAAAAGGTTTTTGAATACCCCATGATCAATATTTATTTGGGGCTCTTCTATTCATATGATCTTATTGTCAATCAAATCTTGTATCTTGTGTTTCAATTGCATGCAACTATTGGTTAGGTGACCTTTGCATCGATGAAATTCACAAAAAAGGGCTTCATTCCACAATGATAATTTTACTCTAGATTTGAAACCTCGGGTGTTGGGTAGAGTGATAAGATTTTCCACAATAATCTCTTTCAATATGGATTCATATGATTGACTCAAAGGTGTAAACTTTCGATGGTTGTTTGATGTTTGATAGGATAGGGTCTTGGATTATGTGTTGCTTTGATTATTTTAAGTATTGCCTTGGTTGGTATTTTGGGTGGTCTTTTGATTGGTATTTGAGGTGCTTCCTGAAAAATTGAAGGCTGGTTTAGCATTATGCATTTCAGATGAAGTATCATTGCCATTATTTTTGTACTTTTGCAAAAACTTTGGTTTGTCATTGTTGAAGGAATTGGATGAATTGTTTTCATTATAAATTTTCAATATCCCTCATTTGACCAAGGCCTCTTCAATCTTAATCCCATTTTCAATAAATTTCTCAAAAGTTGGAGGACATTGTAATTCAAGCCTATAGCTCATGTCATCATTTAAATTGTCAATGAATACTTCTATCTTCTCTTTTTCTAGTATGGGTCGGGGATACCTTGCAAATAATCTTCTCCACCTTTGTAGAAATATTAAGAATGATTCCCCTTTCTTTTGTTTCACATTAAAAAGGTCCTTCATTGTGATCTCATATTGGATATTATATGAATATTGGGTAATAAACTTGTTTTCCAATTCCTCAAAATATTTTATCCCTGGAGGTAATTGCGAGAACCATTGCATGCATTGCCCTTCCAAACTACATGGGAATAATCTCATCAAATATGTTTCCTCATGGAAAAATTCAAGCCTCATTGTTCAAAATTCCCTTTCTGATCTATTGGATTAGTTTTCCTAGTGTACTTATCATATTTAGGAAATTCACAATGTCTGGGAACTAGTATCATGTCAACACTTTGATCGAATGGGTAGGGACATATATCTTGTATGGAGTATCTCTTGGTAGTCCCCATTTGCATGTTTTGCATTTGTTGTTGGAGGGGTTTAGATTTTTTGTTTCAAAGTGTCCATGGGATCATTGGCTTTTTCTTCACTTCTTGTTTCAATTTTCTTTTTTGTCTTTGTTTTCTTAGGGATTCTTTTCAATTTTGTGACATCAAAATCATTGAGTAGTTGGACCCCTTTTTTTGCTAGCATCAAAAGGTACTTTTCACCTTCCTTCTCAAATATCCTCTCCATAAATTTATGAAAATTTGGATCTTGTTGGGCTTGTTCTATGGTTTCATCTGTTATTTCTTCCACCTCATCTCGAGGAACTCCAAAAAAGGAATTCTCTTCTCTTTCAACCATGGTGTTATGGTTTTTGATTTCCTTTTGTTCAAATTTTTTCTTTTGCAATCTCGTTAAGATAGGCATACAAGTGATGAAAATTTTCTAAACGTTTGACCAAATTTTGGGAGTGCCAAAAGGATTGGTTAAAATCTAATTAAGCAAGCTTTATTTCGAGATAAAGGATGACAAATCTTGATGGAGGATGATAAATCCTAATGGTGAAACGTGGCTTACAAAACCAAAAATAGGTATGATGTGGAGGCACTTTTGAATGTTTGATCAAAGATTAGATAAGGGATTTTCACTTGAAAATGTTGGTTTCAACAAGTTTGAGATTCTAGTATGACTGAGGAAAGGTCCTGAACTGAAAATGATCATGGATTGTGAGGTTAAAATTTAGACAAACAAGGATTTTAGCTCTCTTCTTTCGGGATCTTGTGGAAATAGGCATATGTTTGTATCAAAAAAAATTCCAAACTTGGATTACAAATGGGAGTGCAATTTTTTGGATAAATGATGCCTTAGCCAAATAGGATGATGGATCCTATTGATGTGACTAAGGAATTTCTAATTTTCAGATTTGTTTCTTTGGATGAAGGATGATAGATCCTGTTAGGGAGGCTAAACTGAAAATAAAAAAATTATTTGAAATTGATGCACTTTAAAATGTTTTGATCCCAGTTTGAAAAATGATGTTTTTTGCAAAAAACCTAATGTTTCCAAGTTTTTCTCTATTGTATCAACTGATTTGGACAGTTGAAGTATTGTATTGTTGGTTGCAGAATTTAAGAATGATGAATGGGTTGACTATGAGTATGACTTTGTGAAAGAGCTCTTCGTTGATAATAATCTTGTGAATATAAAGGCTCTAAAGAAAAATCATCAATATATCCTCTATCAAAGTCATGATATCTATGGATGAACATTCGATAGTCAATCAAGACCTTCCTACTTTGGTACAAGAAGCGTCTCCTTTTCAAAAATTTATTGTAGCTAAGTTGTTTCTTTGGTTTCTTGATTCTTTTAGTAAGGGATTTCTTGAAAAATGTTATTGATTTCCAATCCCTTAACATAAAATGATTTGTGTAAACCTCATAGTTTGATTTTCTAAATTCTTGTATTTTCTAGATGATGTTATCTGAATTTATGTTTTAAAAACACCACAAGAAACAAGTTAAAATGATAGTTTCAACAAGTTGAAAGAAAAATTAGCAGAAGGAAAAGATGTTGTTTGACAAGGAATCTTCGAATAGGGTGTTAATTGGCAAAGGGGAGGTCAATTTTAGCTTTCTATTTGCAGATTTACTAGATGCGCTAAAACAGTGCCTAGACGTGCCAAAACTCAAATGCGCTATGGAATGGTGCAAATGCGCTAAAAATTTGCACGTATGCGCCCGAACAGGCAATGGATGCACTAAAAAAACAAATGGATGCGTTGTAGGATTGCACAGATGCGTTATAATAGAGGATGGATGTGCTAAAACAAAAAATGGATGTTCTAGTTTATGACAGGAATGTGCCAAAACAACAAATGGATGCACTAAAAGATGCAAGCTATGCACTAGAACCATTAATGGATGCATCGATCTGGAAAATTCTTTCTGGTTTTTGACAGTCTTGATTGAATTTCCAATTTTCTTGGAGGTAAATCTAATTGTTTGGTTGGATTTTCTTTTGAATCAAGAGTTGAACATTTTTTTTGTGTGATGTTTGTTTGAATGTTTGATTTAAAACCACAGATAAAAATACATCAAACAAACACAATCCTAGGCTATGTAAGACAATATCTACTAGATTCCCACTTGGATTGCTCCAACTGTGCTTACTTTTGGTGAATGACTAGAGGCTTGACCACACTGGCTCCCCCTTACATTGCACTCACTTCTTAGGTCAGCCAAGCCTCAGTCCTCATGAATCTCCCATGAAAAACTTCTCATTTCTACCAAAATCCATAAGAATGTGGGACGACTTCAGAATGATCGTTCTTGCACCAGTAAATAGAAGGGAAGTTTTGGCTTACTACAACAAAGGGTTTTAGTAGGGGCATTCCATTCATGGGGGATCATCCATATGACAAGAGACCATTGATGCCCTTCTTGTCAAAACAATCCTCATGATACTTGAACTTTCCTCAAGTACCCACATTTATATCCCAGGTGGAAGTCGCTTGGCTTTAGCATGTTCCCAATTGGGTCATTCCCTTGGGGTGATTACCTCATGTCCCACCAAGGTAGGCCCTCTACGACTTAAAATGCAAGAAAAAAAATGGTTATGGCTTTTTGATCACCTAGTTAAGGGGAGAGCATACACGCCTATCATTCCACAAATACAACAAGCATGGTGTAAATTTATCCCTCTTAATTATGCTATATTCTTGGCTTAACCAAAGGAAATGATAAATAAATTCAACCCTTCATCCAATTGTTAGTATTTTCAATCCATTGTTCTTTGAAAATGTTCTTTGTTTGTTTCAACAGAGTCTCTGATTGCATGCAAGGTTCCTACAAAACAAAAAAACACAAATAAATTTCTGGAATCTGGAAAATTCACCCTAAAAACCAGATGCGCCATTACACTAACCAGATGCACTAAAACTCAGACTGAATGCGCTAAACTAGTAAATGTGCTAAAAGAGAGACCAGATGTGCTAAAATAGAAAAGCACATAATAAAAATTAAAACTCCCTAATGTGCTAAAAGAACAACTGGATGCATCGAAACAGAGATTCGATGTGCCGAAATAGAGACTGAATGCATTGGAAGAACTACCAGATGTGTTGAAACAAAGACTTGATACACCGATGAATCTACCAGATGCGCTAGAGAAAAATTTGAATGCACTATTTCAACACTTTTCACAAAACTTGTGAGGAAAAACTCAACAAAAAAATAGATTAATGATGGGGCTAGGCCCCATGGTGGGTTCCAATTCATGTGTGGTTATTTTTAAGCGTGTGAGTGAAATCAAATAGTAAAATAAAACTCACACATCCATGAAATGTATTACATAAAAGGAATTGAAATAACTAAATTAAATTGCTATTACTATCCTTTCAAATCATTCCATGGTTCTCTAGTCTTAAGGACCTTCAAAATTCATGCTCTTAGATTTGGTTAAATGTTGCACATGAATCTGTAGAGGTGACAACCTAAGAAATGAGAAAATATTATGAAATGCAAACTACATACCTACATCACTATATTTTTGTATTTTTGATGCCAGAATGATGAATGTTCTGTGATGGAGTGCTGCTATATTCAAATGATGCTAAGACTAATAATTCAAATTTAATGATAATGTTGTATAAAATATGCAACAACTAAGATACTAAGATTGAAATTTCTATGATAATGCTAGATGAACTAAAATACTAAACACTCACTATAATTCTCTCCAAATGCTCTCAAAATTAGCACTAATATTTCTGCAGCATAACTTTGTAAAAATCTCCTTATGAAAAGCTATAGAAATGCTCTCTATTTATAGATTTTTCAAAGCTTGAGCTGAGCTGGCAAAGATAGATAGTTGAGATCATGATCTTGAGGCATCAATGGTGGATCATGAACATGTTAGAGGAATTCATGGAGGTTGCTTCATTTGGAAGAGATAATATTCCAAGTGTCCAAGAGCATCATTTAACAGAAGGAGCCATGTGTCTCCCAGGAAGTTAGTGTTGGAGTGAAGATGACATTGAGAGGGGGGGTGAATCAGTGTCTTAAACAGTTCTAACATTTTCCATAAAATAAAACTTAGATAATTTATGCTCTCAATATTTCAATGATAAATACATTCATGAGTTGAATGCAACCATTAAATAACTGAAATGAGAAGTATCAAAGCAAAAAATTGAACATTAAATAATTATCACAATGAAGCAAAGAGACTACAAATGAGACCATGAGACAAAATATTTTTCGAGTGGAAAACCCTCTTGGGGTAGAAAAACCACTCCTAAAATGTTTCCATACTGGCTTATCTTTAAAATCACTGCTTACAATGCCTTATAGGAAAACTTCAGAGCACCCACTCAAGGAGCATCAACCCCTTATTTAGAAACACCCATTTCAAGGAGCACCAACCCCTCATTAAATTTTAGAACAATAATATATCAGAGGATTTCTCTGTTTTCAAATCAACTCACATAAGCCTCTTTATCTAATACCTCTAATATCCTAAAGATTCACACTCGAATCTCTAAAATACCAAACATATTAGACCTATTGGCTATAGCTCTAAATTATATTTGCTAGGCTTTATTACATAGATTTTTGCACTATCTCTTGCTCAAAAATTGTATCAAATCACAATAGTCATTAATCATTATTTTTATATGTTTATATAATATGCAAATATTTTGTCCAATACTTTCACTGAAGGTTTTTCAGTTCAAATGAATAAAATAACTGTTATGATTCAAGAATCCTTAATACAATGACAGGTGCACAACAAATAATGCATCTTTTCCATCAAAAAAATGTCTTCATCCACCAAGATATAAACATAAAGGGTAAGTGCACCAATCTGTGAAACAATTTAGGTGCCAAATTGAAAAACGATCAAAAAAACGAAGAAATAAGGCCTTTGGCGCATGCCAAATGTCTAAAAAACATTTGGTGCATGCCAAATGTCTAAAAATACATTTGGCGCAAGCCAAATTTGGTGTGCGCCAAATGTATTTGTAGACATAAAATACAAAAGTCAGGTTTGGAACCCTCATTTTGTCTTCAACCTGCAACTTGAGAAGGAAGATTTTAGGTCTGCAGCTCGTGCTCGCCAAATCTCCTCCATTATTTGCATCCTTAGCTTACCATTTTCCACGAGAATGCCGCCAACACATCGAAGAGGTCGAAGATTGCAAAGAGGTGTGTATTTTTATTCTATTTATTTCAAATTTGATTTGGAATGCAACTTTAAATAGATTTTTATAATAAAACTTTGTTCTAATTCTCAGGGAATGAATCTCCACCTCAAAACATTGAGAATTCACAATCACCCCCTCATCAAGAGCCTCCTATACAAGAACAACCCGAAACCCCTACATCAATTCATAGGCATCCTCAAGGAACACAAGAAAATATTCAAAATCAAATTGAAAACAATAAAAGAGACATTCAACAATTAATTGCAAGATTAACCGAGCATGCCGAAACCCACCCTTATAGGAGAGGGATTGTTGAATCATTGAAGTCAATTTTAACTCATGTAGGAGAAATGAGCGAGCAAATGAATTTTTGGTCAACTAAGAGAGATGAGATGAGGCAATTTTATGCTAATGGTTTGTCATATGCAGATGTCAAAAAACTAAAAATTAGCAAAGCTGAGTTGTGTGCCCTATTTAAAGACCCAAAAGCCAATGAACCTTTGTCCCATGCATGCAGGAGGTTCACCATCCATTGGTGCCACCATGATTTAATTAGAAACAAATTTTGGGAGTGGTGGTGGATGGTATTTGACCAACCTCCATGCAATAACCATGAGGTGCCGCAATACTTTTTGAGGAAACTCTATTGCAAGTTTGTCCTCAATAAAATGCCAAACTATTTTGACATCTTAGACTTTCAGGGTAGAGATGGGGGATCCACACACGATAGACCTGTTGCACGACGTAATCCGCAGTTGGCACCGAGAGCCTTGGGAAGACCCATGGTGGAGCATGTCGTTGTTCCTTACATTGTTAAGGAAAGTGTAGAGGTGGACATGATGAAGTCAATTGGCTCACTCACCCAAACCATTTTATAGTGTGCGAGTCCTCTAGTAGAGCCTGGTGTGGAGGAGACGTGTAGGCCCCGAGCTCCACCCCACCATTGTGGTGCTTGTGGTGTTGTTTGCACGTATGATTATCAGGGTGCTTGTGATGCAGCTACACAGCCTACGTCAGTTGCAGAGGTGATGGCTTTCATAGATGATATTCTAAATGATACATTTGGAATTGACACTCAGGTAAAATTTAGCAAGTTATTTTAATGTTGTTTATTAAAATATATTTTGAAATTTAAGAATAACTAAATTAGTAGAATTTTGATATGATGAAATTTCAAGGTCGGACTGTTCATGAGGGATGCTCTATTCCTACAAACGCTTATACATTCTCGACGATGAGTCCACAGGTATGCAACTAGTATTAAAGATATTATTATTGCATTTGAACAGTTGAATGTTATATTTGAATGTTTGTCTCATAACATGCTTTGGATTTCAAACAGTTTCCTGGTGCACCTTCTTCCTCCACACCTCGTGATTCATATCCTGAAACAACCTACACTCAGGTAGCCTTTATTCATTAATAGGGTTGTAAATCTATGTTAGCTAGTTTTCATAATTTTGCGTATATACAAATCTAAAAAATTGATGAGAAACACAAACATTGCATTCAAGTATTCCTTGATCATGTCACATTATGTTCTCCTATATCAACATGATACCTGAGATATTGTTTCATTTGTAGTTGTTGAAAAGAGATATCCCTAGTGATGTTGGTGGCACGATGGACCATGGAGTTGCTACAGCAATAGCCAGTTTTGATCCATTGAGAGAGGTATGGAATAGATTAGTCGATTTAACATTATATTTTCTCTTTTATGGTCTATTATAGAAAATTTTTAGGATAATTTAATGTAGTTTAATTTCTATCTTCATGGTTGCTACAGGTGGTTGTCACTCCAAATCGTGGACATGGTGATGCTTTAAATGTGCATGATGACTGTATGTATGCGGTAAGTGATTATATTTTGTTATATGCCATTCCATAATTCAATTTCTATGTTTTAACATTTTTACTTTTAATCATATCAGTTGAAGGTCCAGAGTGAAGAGAGGAGGAGTAGCGGGTGTGTTCGAAAGACAAGACAAGCAACAGTCACTCCATCCAGCTGAATTTCAAAGGTAGCATGGGATCTATTTCCTTCCCCTAGAGGGAAATGACTATGTATTAGTGTTGTTTGTTGTATGCCTATGTGGCATTTTGGAACATATGTTTTGTACTATTGATATATATACGTGATATTTTGTCGAAATGGCTCCTTTGTACTAAGCCTATATGGTTTTTTTGGATATATTTATATACTTTTATCAATATATATCATTGTATAGCCTTTTAGATTTTTGAGTAAAGAAACTCTTATTTTGCTACTACCATTCTTGAATGATGTTATCATGTGTATCGTGTAAGTTGTATGCTTGAATGTTGTAGGCATGGATTTTGTTTACATCTAATGCTTAATTAATTACCGTGGAATGCTCAATAAGCCCCATCTAAAGCGTATTGTATAAGTAAGCTCCATTCGTGGTGGTTTGTATCCTTTGGAATGCTTCAATTACTTTTGCCTCACCGATGCAGAGGCAAGGAGGCTCAAACCCAATTAGTCTGACAACCTACCTTCAAGGGGCTCCTAACAAGATTAATACAACCTATTTTGATCAATCTACACAACCTCAAAGCCCCATCAAACAAAACTCTTCATTCAACACCTTACCCAACAATCCACCCTTGTAGCACTCTGATGCGGAGCCAAGGTGGAGAAGACTCACAACAATGGAAATGTCAATTCTCAATCAAGAACTCTTCTTCATAATGATTTAGCCTAATATGCATCAACCCACCCTCAAGGGTCTCAACTCCTCAACCTTGCAAATGAACAACAAGACTCCACCAAGGCCCTACAAAGACCATAAAAATTCATACAATGACAATTGAATCAATTGACAACAATCCCTAAGTCAAATTCATCAAGGTTTCCAAAACTCACATTTGTGACTGGTTATTCTTGTAGTACTCAAAACTCAATTTTAGCTAGATTTCTCCCAACCTTTCCAAAACACTAGAAAATTACAAGATGGATTGACATACCCTTTTTAGGGCTACACAAATACCAAAGAATCAGCGGCCTCTCTTTTGGACCGACATAGACTTTCAACACACCTACTTCAATTTTGGCTTCACAATTAGCCCTTTTTTCCAAAGGGACCACCCTTCCAACTTTAGGTATCTATCCAAATGCCTTGGAAAGTCTTAGGTCATGGTGCCAAACCTCAAATTTTTTCATTAGTTTGTGTCTACAGAGCCTCTAACTCACAAAACCCAAGAAACCCTCCAAAACCTTCACAAAATCAAGCGTTTTAAAGAAACATACAACTCTAGACCTCTCTCAACACTTACAAAGCCCCAAAAACCTCAAAAAACTTCTGCACGGACTCATTAGACCCTCACATAACCCTTACAGGCATTAATTCTCAAAAATCTCTCTTTGGTTCCTCACTTCCATGTTGGAAAACCCTTGTTCAGTCTTAGAACAGTCACAAAAACACCACATAATTATGACACCTTATTCCAAAATGTGTTGAACCACTTATTATAACATGTTTTCAATCAATCCACCAAGATACAGTAGCAAACAATAGGTGGATTGATTGTTACATCACAAATTTCCCCTCAAACCCTTGATTTAGCAACATTGGGACAGTCACTGTGTGTGTTGGTTCTCTCTACAAACAAAGAGTTAAGACACCAAATAAAAAATAAATGAATTAGAAAACATATAGACACATCCTCTAAAATTCTTAGACCATGAAGAACCTATATGTGCCCGTACAACACTCAAAAAGATCAAGAAAACAATATTTTTCTTGAAAATTGCTCAAAA
This sequence comes from Sequoiadendron giganteum, assembly GCA_007115665.2. Classification (NCBI taxonomy): domain Eukaryota; kingdom Viridiplantae; phylum Streptophyta; class Pinopsida; order Cupressales; family Cupressaceae; genus Sequoiadendron; species Sequoiadendron giganteum. The sequence continues at coordinate 109,596,357 of CM021109.1, forward strand.
CTGTGGTGTTTATTGTGTAAAATTATTACAAAACTTCTTCCACTCTCTCATTCGAGCCTTGGTAAGGATTTTTAAATAATTTTCCAACAACCATATTCTCCCCAATTCCCACAACCAACCTTGGGATTAGTTGGTCCCTTAATTACATTTGTTTGTGTTAAAGTTGCTTTGTTAGTATTTTACAACTTATATGATTTCTAATTGACTTCTAAGAAACAAAACACCCTTTATTTGCATTATGTTTGATCTCTCAAAGCTTATTAGACAAAATAAACCTAAAGACACTAACATTTCCCTATTGATGTATTCAAATAAAAAAAAATTGATGATGTGGTGTAGGTGCTCCTGCACCAAACTCAAAACCCGGTCCAAGCCTAATTTTCCCCAACCTTTCCAAAACACCTGACCATTTAAAGGTGGATTAAGATACCCTTTTCAGGGTTACACAACATATGCCAAAACCAATAGTAACTCTTTTGGACCAACATGAACTTTCAATACACCTCCCTCGCTCTAGGCTTCACAATTAGGCCTAATTTCCAAAGGAACCCCCTCACAAACTCACCTCCAAACCAAGGAAACTTGAAATAGTCTTAGGGATGCTCACCAAACTCAAGATTCTCCCATTTTAAGAGCCCCAAGAACTTGTTCTATTCCTCTACTCACAAACCGTCCTAAACCTTCACAAAAACAAGGGTTTTAAAGAAACTCATAACTCCAGACCTCCCCCAATCCTTCCAAAGGTGAAAACACCCCACAATACCTCTGCCCTAACTTAAAGGACACTCACAATCCCATTCCTTTCAGTATTTCTCAGATTTAGTACTTGAGTTCCTTATTTTCATGGTGGAAACACCCCTGAACAACATTAGAACTTCACACCCCACTGATTTTATTCATTCGCTTGGCCTCCAAAGTATTCATACACCAAACTAATCATGGTACAAGCCAATCCACCAAGCAATAGGGTCAGAACAGTAGGTGGATTGGCTAATGTGTCATGGTGTTGCCCTCAAAACCCCTAACATAGAAAACAGAGCAATAACCAAGTTTTTTGATCCCACACACACCAACGATGGATTTAAACCTTCAGAAGAGATGCAAAGAGAGTAAAAACATATGCAATCAAGTATCCAAAGCCTCAAGTCATGATAGACTTGTATGGGCCTGTGCAAGGCAAAGAAAATTCAAGAAAACAAAGAAAACCAGTGATCAGCGTTTTCAAGTATATTTTGTTATTAGAAACTGAACAAAATCAACCCTCAACTCACAGTATTACAACAATATATCTTGATACCACCTTCCAACTACCCCTTGAGGTGATCAACCACCATAACCACCCTTCGTTAGACTTCTAAGATGGCAATTTGCCAATTTTGCTCTTAATTACCATTCATTCACAACTTGATTTTGCAAATACCACCTAACTGACCTATTAAGCCTTTTAAATACAATTGCAAGGTATTTACATAGCATATAGAAATATAGAGAGAAAATACAATAAATATTTTAACTAATGAATTGTAAAAAATGGACTTTTGTAGTTTATATTCATGTCATTGATTACATTGCATTGCACATCTTTCAAAGTCAAAGCATTACTTCACTTTGCATAAGTAATAAGTAGATGTTGATAGATGCCGAAAAATTAATTACAATATAGTTTGAACATAGTCAACCTAAGCAGTTATGCAATTTCTTCACATTGCATAACTAATAACTAGGAGCAATTGCCAATTGCATTTTCTTATCATGGCATTCTATGAGACCAAATTTCTTTGAGATTATTTTTCAAATAGTTCCCTACCTTGTCTATGTTACCAAATTTTTCATACATGTCTACCAAAGCATCTTCTCAAATAGTTCACTGCCTTGTTGCTATGGCTAAAAGCCTAAAACAAGTGATTTTGAACAAGCTATGGATGCTTCGAAAAATAGATCAAAAGCATAATAGTAAGCAATAGCATAGAGAAGGCAGTGAACTGTTTGAAAAAATGCATCAAAAAAATTGCTTTGAAATGATAAATTTAGTTGTGCTTTCACTCTTCTTTAACATTGTATATCTGCTCATTTTTATAACAAGAGATAAAAAAAGGTAAAAAATTGTATAACAAGAGATAAAAACTATCTTCTTTGAAATCGAAAGACATTTCCATAGCATAGATATATAGATAGAAAATAAAATAAAGAGTTTAACTAATGAAATGTAGAAAACAGATTTTTGTAGTTTTTATTCATGCATTGCACATCTTTCAAACTCAAAGCATCACTTCACATTGCATAACAAATAACTAGATGCTAATAGATGACAAAATTTCAATTACAATATATCTTTTGACAAAGTCAACCTAAGTAGTTATGCAATTACTTCATATTGCATAACTAATAACTAGGAGCAGCCGCCAATTGCTTTAGCTTGTCATGGCATTCCATGAGACCACATTTCTTTGAGGCATTTTTTCAAATAGTTCATTCCCTTATCTATGCTGCGACATTTTTCATATATGTCTACCAAAGCATTTTATCAAATAGTTCATTGCCTTCTTGCTATGGCTAAAAGCCTTAAACAGATGCTTTCGAACAAGCTATGGATGCTTGGAAAAAATCTAGGAAAGCATAATAGTAAGCAATAGCATAGACAAGCCATTGAACTTTTTCAAAAAATGCCTCAAAGAAAAGTGGTCTCATGGTGATGGAATGCCATGAAAAGCCATAGATAAGGCAGCAAATTGTTTGATAATATGCCTCAACTACTTGCATTTGACAACTTTTTCCTCGAATGAAAATTTGCCACCATAGGAAAAAGCCTATGAGATAGCAAAAACCGAGCAAGGTTATTGTAGAGGGGCCCAACGTGATCCCATAGGATCAAACGAGAAGTTTCTAAGCATCACGATGTCTGAGTAATAGCATGTTGAAGTTCGCAGCCATTTTGCACTTTGGACCCTTAAGGGATCGATCTGGTTGAACGTAGCTCAGAGCGATTTCGCGTGTTTAGGTGCAAAATAGGACCATTCCTAGAGTAAACGTACCCACCTAGATGTGTTGGAATAGTCTATTTGGTCACACAAGCTGCAGAATGAAAGTTGCACCACTTTGCAACTTTCAACTACTTGCATTTGACAACTTTTCCCCGAGTGAAAATTTGCCAGCACAGGAAAATTCCTTCGAGATAGTGAAAATCGAGAGAGGTTATTGTAGATGGGCCCAATGTGATCTTGTAGGATCAGACGATAAGTTTCTAAGCATCATGGTGTCCGAGTAATAGCATGCTGAATTTTGCAGCCATTTTGCACTTTGGACCCTTAAGGGATAGATCCGGTTGAACGTAGCTCAGAGCGATTCTGTGTGTTTAGGTGTGAAAGAGGACCATTCCTAGCATAAAGATACCCACCCGGACACGTTGGAATAGTTTGTTTGCTCACACAAGTTGCAGAATGAAGGTTGCACCACTTTGCAACTTTCAACTACTTGCATTTGACAACTTTTTCCTCCAGTGAAAATTTTCCACCATAGGAAAAAGCCTCCGAGATAGCGAAAACCGAGAAAGGTTATTGTAGAGGGGCCCAACATGAACTCGTAGGTTTAGACAAGAATTTTCTGAGCATCACGGTGTCCGAGTAATAGCATGCTGAATTTCGCAGCCATTTTGCACTTTGGCCCCTTAAGGGATCGATCCGGTTGAACGTAGCTCAGAGCAATTCTGTGTGTTTAGGTGTGAAAGAGGACCATTCCTAGCGTAAACATACCCACCTGGACGTGTTGGAACAATTTTTTTGGTCACACGAGCTGCAGAATGAAAGTTGCACCACTTTGCAACTTTCAACTACTTGCATTTGACAATTTTTTCCTCCAGTGAAAATTCGCCACCATAGGAAAAAGCCTCCAAGATAGCAAAAACCAAGAAAGGTTATTGTAGAGGGGCCCAGCATGAACTCATAGGTTTAGATGAGAATTTTCTAAGCATCACGGTGTCTGAGTAATAGCATGCTGAATTCCGCAACCATTTTGCACTTTGGCCCCTTAAGGGATCGATCCGGTTGAACGTAGCTCGAAGCGATTCCGCGTGTTTAGGTGTGAAAGAGGACCATTCCTATCATAAACGTACCCAATCGGATGCGTAGGAATAGTTTGTTTGGTCACATGAGCTGCAGAACAAAATTTGCACCACTTTGCAACTTTAAACTACTTGCATTTGACAACTTTTTCCTCGAGTGAAAATTCGCCACCATAGGAAAAAGCCTCCGAGATAGCGAAAACTGAGAAAGGTTATTATAGAGGGGCCCAACGTGAACTCATAAGTTCAGACAAATATTTTTTAATCACCATGATTTATGAGTAATACCCTATCAAATATTGTTTCCCTTTTGCACTTTGCACCCTTAAGGGATCGAGTCGGTTGAACCATAGTAGTTGTTTTGTTGAATGTCATACCCTAAGGTATGTTAGAGATGACCTAGGTTGCATCGATTTCTCACTGAGAGGCTTAACATAAAACGTGTAGCATATAACAATCCGATAAATCTAGGAGATGGAAAAGAAAGAGAAGATTGACAACCAGAAAATGTGCCAGCAACTGATGTTTCTCATACCACTGAACACTTGCACCAGAAACTGATGTTGTTCTTTTCTTATATACTTTGAAAAACTTCAGTATTACCTATAGTCACAATCAGAAAAGGATCAATGATATTCATAAATGCAGATGACATCAAACAGTAATCGTGAAAAAGCCTTATTGCAAGGTGTTGGTCCAAAAGAGTGATCAATAACATGGCTTTACAAATTCAATGTGCATACTTACAAATCAATCCAGGGAACCATCTGGGTCTGCTCTAGTCTTTATTGTGTCTAGTATTGCCTTGTGGTCAGACTCACACACTTTCCACAAGTTTTTGTTCACAGGTTTACCCTTATATTTGATCAAATGAACGTTGGTGGCGACGACAAGGTTCAAATACTGAAGAATTTTCCGATGCGTGTCGAAGTCCTCAAACAACCAAACTGCAACATTCTTAACTGGATACCTTCAGAGCCATGTTCCAGTAACAACCACCGAACCTATAGGATATTCTATGTTTTCTTCGTCTATAACTAGGGACTCCAATTTCTTTTTGGCCTCGATATAATGGCACAGGTAATAATCAGTACCCTCTTCATTGTCTTCATCTACAATTACCACATAAATGTGCCCTGCATTGATATGTTCATCTTTTTAGATTTATTTACTGAGCAACATAATAAAACTTGTAAGTAAGATATATTACCTGGTTCTAGTAGGTCCGATACATGATCAAAGTCAATGGATGATTGCATCTCAGTGATTTGTAGAGCTGTTGGGAGCTGATAAGTGTCAAGTGGGGTTAGACTTCTTACAGACCATTCATCAACCCACTCTGTTGACTCACAATCATTCCATGATTGAAGTGTACATGCATAACAAAAGCATGCCATCTTCCTTGAATGGATAGTCCATGTACCTACATTGGAGCTTCTAAAACAGTGTAGCTCGCTCGATCTTGTTAGTGTACAACAATCCTCATATTTTGCAATGTTAGTATCATCTACTAAATGAAAAAATCTACAAACTAAAGAATTGCCTTCACTACCTAGACCCATTGAACCATTGCACCACTAGACAATTGATCTTGCATTTGTCAACTTTACACTGTTTGTGTACTTTAACTCTTCTTGTGCTAGGGCTCTTTTGATACATGCACCTGCTCCATCATGATTCCCCTTTCCATGCCCGGCCTCTGAGAAGTTCCACATATGTTGAACACCACTAATCCTATGCATCCTGCTCAACCAGTAAAACATTATGGCGTTCTTGAATTGTGATGTACAATTATCTGACCATATGATATGTTGACTAAATGGTATTCCCTTGCTAGCCAGATCGACATAGAACATATGAAAGTAGCCTTGACCAAACTCTACACAATGTGTACGATCATCACTGATGTAAAAGTGATACTCCCTCAATACTTTCCTATTTTCCTCTATACTATCATTTGCATGAATGAATGCTATATGTATAGATGTAGAAACCTGCACAGAGTTGTAGTACTATGATTGCACCTTGTTCTGTGGTTGTAGTGTGTAGTTCTCAGGGAAGTCGACAACTAAAATGATATGATGAAGTGGAAATGTGTCCTTGCATAACTTGAACTGTGAGTCCAACCATTGTGCTCTGTGTGTATGCATTGCATAATCATAAACCGCCTGATCACGAAAAATGCCCATAAACTGATACACTGGAATCTTATCACTAACCAATTCACACTTCTTTGCTTCTGTCCCATCTTTTAGACTATATGCCACTGTCGTATATTTGCCAAATTCCACAATTTTGTCTCCAAATGTGTGTACTATCCATGTGTTGGAAAATTGGAAAATGTTGCATGCCACCACAATGATCACATGTGCCATCCAAACATGATTTTTTGTAAAAAATTTGACCATACTCTCTTTCACATAAAATGGAAGACAAAAATTTCCTTGACGATTTAGGTGGAGGCATTATGTTACATTCCTGCAAAACATTGTCAGTATGCATATCTACACATATACGTCAATAAACATCATAATGGTTAGAAAACTCAATATGAACCCTACAACAACAAGTAGTACGTGTGTGATTTATTTTGACATAAAAAGGATTTAGCATTTCAAAATACCTTTGACATATTTTAATTTTAGGAAACTTTTGTACAAAATCAGCAAAAAATTGGGTTTGAGTGGTATCCAAATAATGCATTGGATGTGGCTCACAGTTTATACTACCAATTCTCCTTCTTACAACATCTCTTTGATTAGGAGAGGTCCTTGTGTTATCCTTCCAATAATTCACAATTAAAGATCTCAAGCCTTGAGAAATGCTTGTGTCTTTCCGTGGCACTCTACCCAAAAATGCCCATAACTCATTGCTCTTTAGATCCTCCACTCTTTCACACATTCCTTTGGCTCTCATTAGAGATGATCTACTTATTTTCAAAGACTTACTTGCCTATGTAAGGTTCACCTCGTTCCTTGTTTGACTGCTTAACAGTGTTTTTGTCATCACACGTCATGTGGCACAACTATCCTTCGTGCGTGAGGTGGAACCCACGCTCTCGTATGCACTCATCAAGTTCCTTACAATGGAATTTTCACTTGAGTCATTCAAAACTCTTAGCCCAAGAGCCTTCATGGTGGGTCTAAATTTGAGTTACCTCATCATTTCAACAAATAGTTAGCATCTTCCACCCTCACTTAGCTTCGCAAAAAATAAACTCCATATCCTTTCTGCATATCTTTGAAATGTACATTTTGGAATCTTATTAGGCATCCATTTCAAAACATTGGAATCAATATCAATCAAAAATGTAGGTTTTCTATGCAAAACTCTAGGAGGAGTTCTCAAATGTAAATTTGTGTCAATATTGGGAAGGTCAACAACATCGGGGATAGATCGTGTACCTTCAATTGGAGGTGCAATTGATGACATACCTTGATATTGACATGTAAACGATGTTGTACCTCCAACTTGAGATGTCGTTTGTGGAGTTCCTTCAAATAGAGATGTCTTTGCTGATGTACTTTCAAAACGCAATGTTTTTGATGGTGTGTCTTCAATTGGAGATGTGATTTCCGATGTACCTGGAAAACCACATATTGTTGTCAATGTGTCTTCAACAGGAGATGTGCATTGAGCTTCACCTATGGTCGATGATGTGCCCCCAACTTCTGTATTCATTCCTGTCCTTCCACGAACTTTCCTCATTCGTGCCCTTTGTTTTTCCAATTTGACATCTCTCTTAGATTGCACATAAGTTTGTGGTTGTATGGGCTGCAATTCCTTTGCTTCACAAGCTACATTTTTTTATTCTCTTCTCCTTGCATTTTTAACTGCATGCTCTTCTGGTGTTAGAGGCTTCAGTCATTTCCTCAGCATGACCTTGAATGCTACATGTCCACAAACACACATAGAACAAAAGTAAGTAATGCATTTTACAAAAAAATTGATGCAGAGAGGGGTGGAAACCATTCAATACAACAAATCAATGAGAATCACAAACCTAGGGTATAAATTTTTGCCACCTAAATGAAAACTAGACACTCTTGTGTTTATTTTTCTCAAAACCAAATTTTTGATTGTCAACAAAGTCATGAAGAATATGGATTCAAATAAGGTTCAGTGATTCTATATCTTATCATTATTCACTATTTCTTTGGCAATGAGGTCTTCCAAATTAGTTGGGAAAAGAATGAAATACAGTGAATTCCACTAGCCATGCTGGAAATGGACTACTATAAGCAATGCAAATAGAATTCATAAGTAAATTTATGTTAAGTAAATGTCATGTTTTTTATATTTTTTGTTCTTTAGTCTCATAAAAATTGAACTTTTTTATGCAAATCTAAAAATTGATCTTTTTTATGCAAATCCCATCTAATTCAATGTTGAATTCTAAGTCCAATTGTTATGATTAATAAAATCATTAAGGAAATTTAGTTTATATTGTCAAAAACAAACAAATATACTAAAGACAAACATTTCAATTTACCAAAATGAATATATTACCTCAGATAATGTAAAATGATGTAAAATGATGTAGAAACTTCAAAATATCTTCTCCGTTGTCTACCATGCAGATTGGTGGTAAAAAGGTGAAGGATCAAGCATAGATTGGTACAATATGAAGTCAACTACAGAAAAAAAAAGGCGTTTCTGACTCGGATAAAGCGCTAAACCACACAAACACAGGAGAATGTGGGCCTAAATCACGGGTTCAACCCTTATTTTTACCATTTCAAGGTAAAACCCATTTGGCGCTCGCCAAATTCAAAGAGCGCCAAATTTGGTGCTCTCCAAATTTGGCGAGCGCCAAATATGTTCCTCTGAAAAGGAGAGACTTCAGAGAGAGGGATTCAAAGTGGGAGAGAGGGGGTGGGAAGGAGAGACCTAAGAAAGTAGGGTGGGAGGTAAGTGAGGCCTGACAGAGAGGGATTGTGACATAAGTGAGGCTTAATCCCTCAACCCTTAAACCCTAATCCATAGAGACAGATCTAGAGAGAGTGAGAGAGAGGGAGGGAGAGGGAGTGGGAGGGAGACACCCGAGAGAGAAGGAGAGGGAGACAAAGTGGGAGAGAGGGGGTGGGAAAGAGATACCTAAGAGAGTAGGAGAGAGAGGGAGTGAGAGATAGAGGGATGGGAGAGATACAAGGAGTGAGAGAGAGAGAGAAAGACTTGAGAGATAGAGAGGGGGTGGGAGGGAGAGGGAGTACTCAAGATAGAGGGATTCAAGAGAGATGGAGGGGGTGGGGGGAGATACATGAGATAGAGGGGGAGAGAGAGAGTGGGAGGGAGATATCTAAGAGAGGGAGAGAGAGAGAGGGAGAAAGACAGAGTGGGAGAAAGTGAGAGAGGGTTTAAAGGTTTAAGGGTTGAGGGCTAAGGGTAGATGGAAGAGGGTATTGGGTTTAGGGTAGAGGGTATAAGGGTGAGGGTTGAGTGTTTAAGGGTTGAGGGTATAGGGTTGAGGGATTAGGGTAGAGAGGGAGGGAAGGATGGAGGGAGAGATGGAGGGAGTGATGGAGGGAGAAGTGAGATAGAGAGGAGAGAATAGGAGAAAGGGATAGAGATATATGAGGGTTGAGGATCTAATGTATAGGATAGAGGGTTGAGAATTTATGGTATAGGATTGATGGTTTAGGGTATTGGGTTGAGGGTAGAGGGTAGAGGGTAGAGGGTAGAAGGTTTAAGGGTTTAGGGTTGAGGGTAGAGGGTTTAGGGTATAGGTTTAAGGGTATATGGTTGAAGGATTAGCATTGAGGGTCTAATGTATAAGGTAGAGGGTATAAGGGTTTAGGGTTTAGGGTTTTAGGGTTGAGGATTAAGGGATTAAGGGTTCATGGTTGAGGATTGATGGTTAAGGGTTTAATGGTTTAGGGTTTAAGGGTTGAGGGTCAAGAGTTTAAGGATGAGGGTAGATGGTTGAGGGTATAGGGTTGATGGATTAGGGTTCAAGGTCCAACATATAGGGTACAAGGTATAGGGGTTGAGGTTTTAGGGTTAAGGGTTTAGGATTGAAGGTAGAGGGTTGAGGGATGAGGGTTTAAGGTAAAAGGGTTTAGGGATTAGGGTAGAGAGTTTAATTGGGTTTAAGGGTTTAAGGGTTGAGGGATTAGGGTTGATGGTATTGGGTTGAGGGTAGAGGGTAGAGGGTTTAGAGGTTTAGGATTTAAGGGTTGAGAGTTGAAGGTTTAGGGTATAGGGTTGAGTGTTCAAGGTTTTAAGGGTTGAGGGATTAGGGAAGAGAATGTTGGATGGAGGGAGGGAGATATGGAGGGAGAGTCTTGAGAAAGTGAGGGATGAAGTACGAGAGAGATAGAGGTTAGACGGTTAATGGTAGAGGGTTTAAGGGTTTAGGGTTTAAGGGTTGAGGTTTTAGGGGAGAGGGGAGAGAGATAGATGGAGTGAGTGAGTGAGTGAGGGAGAGGGGGTAGGAGGGAGAGTCTTGAGAGAGAGAGTGAGGGAGGGAGTGGGAGAGAGATAGAGGGTAGAGGGTTAAGGGTAGATGGTTAAGGGTTGAGGGTAGAGGGTTTAAGGGTTTAAGGGTTAAGGGTAGAGGGATAAGGGTAGAGGGGAGAGACATAGAAGGAGTGAGTGAGTGAGTGAGGGAGACTTGAGAGAGGGAGAGGGGGTAGCAGGGAGAGAATTGAGAGAGAGAGGGAGAGGAAGTGGGAGAGAGATAGAGGGTAGAGGGTAGAGGGTTTTAAGTGTTTAGGTTTTAGGGTTAGGGGTAGAGAGAGAGAGAGGTAGAGAGGGAAAGAAGGTAGAGATATTGAGAGAGAGGAGGCAAGGAGGGAGAGAGAAATAGGTATAGAGGGACAAATAGGTAGAGAGGGGGTGGGAGGGAGAGGGAGTACTGGGGAGAGGTACTCAAGATACGGGATTCAAGAGAGATGGAGGGGGTGGGGGGAGATACATGAGATAGAGGGAGAGAGAGAGGAGGGAGATATCTGAGAGAGGTAGAGAGAGAGGGAGAAAGACAGAGTGGGAGAGAGTGAGAGAGAGGGAGTGGGAGAGGGAATGGGAGAGAGATAGAGGGAGTGAGTGAGTGACATACCTAATAGAGGGATTAGGGTAGAGAGTTTAATTGGGTTTAAGGGTTTAAGTGTTGAGGGATTAGGGTTGAGGTTATTGGGTAGAGGGTAGAGGGTAGAGGGTTTAAGGGTTTAGGATTTAAGGGTTGAGGGTTTAGGGTATAGGGTTGAGTGTTTAAGGTTTTAAGGGTTGAGGGTATAGGGTTGAGGTATTAGGGAAGAGAAGGTGGGATGTATGGAGGGAGAGATGGAGGGAGAAGTGAGATAGAGATAAGGAGAGAAGAGGATGGAGGGACAAAGATAGATGAGGGTTGAGGATCCAATGTATAGAGTAGATGGTTGAGAATTGAAGGTATAGGGTTGAGGACCTATAGGGTTGATGGTTTAGGGTATTGGTTTGAGGGTATAGGGTTTAAGGGGGATGGGAGAGAGATAGATGGATTGAGTGAGTGAGAGAGAGACCTGAGAGAGGGAGAGGGGGTGGGATGTAGAGACTTGAAAGAGAGAGAGAGAGGGAGGGAGTGGGAGAGAGATAGAGGGAGGGAGGGTTAAGGGTAAGGGAGGGTTTAATGGTTTAGGGTTTAAGGGTTAAGGGTTTAGGGTTTAGGGTAGAGGGGAGAGAGATAGAGGGAGTGAGTGAGTGTGTGATAAATAGAGACCTAAGAGAGAGAGGGAGTGAGTGAGATAGGGTGGGAAGGAGAGACCTAAGAAAGTAGGGTGGGAGGTAAGTGAGGCTTGATAGCAAGGGATTGTGAGATAAGTGAGGCCTAATCCCTCAACCCCTATACCCTCTTAATCCCTCAACCCTCAACCCTCAACCCTTAAACCCTAATCGACTATAGGTTAAGGGTATAGTGGAGAGAGATAGAGGGAGAGAGAGTGAGAGAGAGAGGTGAGTGAGTGAGTGAGTGAGAGACCTAAGATTCCCTCTCTAGTTCTCTCTATCTCACTTCTCTCTCCTTCCCTCCCTCCCTCTCTAATTTTCTCTATATCCCCCTCTCTCTCCTTCCCTTTATAATTCTCTCTATCTCACCTCTCTTTCTCCCCCTCTCTCTCCCTCTCTCTTCCTTTCACCCACCTTTTCTCTCTACTTCTCGCTATCTAACCTATCTCTCTATACATATTTCTCTCTCCCCCCTCCTTCCCTCTCAATCTCTCCACATTCCTCCTTATCTCTCTAATTTTCAGCTCCATCACACATCTCTCCACCTAGACCTCTCTCTATTTTTGTCTCACCTCTCTCTCCATCCCTACCTCTCCCTATATCTCTCCTTTCATATCTACTTCTCTCTACCTAGTTGTCCCTCTATACCTATTTCTCTCTCCCTCCTTGCCTCCTCTCTCTCAATATCTCCACTTCTTTCCCTCTCTAATTCTCTCTCTATCACTCTCTCTATCTCTATCCTCCCTCTCTACTCTCTCTATCTCTCCCTCCCTCCCCCTCTTGCTATCTCTCCTCTCTCCCTCCCCCTCTTTCTATCTCTCTCCTTCTATCTATCTCAACTATCCATATTTACCTATCCCTCCACTTCTTTTTTTCTCTCCTCCCAATCTCTCTCACTATTGTCCCTCTCTGCCTCCCCCTCTTTCTCTCTCAATCGATCTTTTTCTCTATCTCACTATTATCTCTCTCTCACTCACACACACACCTTTATCTCCCTACCTCTCCCTCCCCTCTATACTCTATATCTCTCCTCTCACTTTCCCTCTCTATACATACCTCTCCCTCCATCACTCTCTCTCTCTTTACCCACTTCTCCCTCCATCACTATATCTCAACCTTGTCTCCTCTCTCTCTTTCTCTCTCTCTCTCTCTTGCACACACACACACACCTCTATCTCCTCCCTACTTGTCCCTCCCTCCCCTCTCTAATTATCTCTATCTCTCCTCTCTCTACATCTCCTACCCTCTCTACCTATATTTATCTCCCCTATCCTTTTTTTTACCTACCTCTCCCTTCATCACTCTGTATCTCACCTATGTTCCCCTACCTACCTAGTGTTGAGGTATTAAGGGTCAAGGGTTGATAATTGAGGGTTGAGGGTTTAATTTATAGGGTAGAGGGTAGACGGTAGAGGGTAGAGGGTTAAGGGTTAAGGGTGTTAGAACTGAAATTTTCCACAAGAATTCCTAGGATATTCCTATTATTTTCCATGAAAATCCATCAAAACCTTAAGATATTTTATTTATTCATGCCTTGAATTTTCACTATCTTTCCCATAAAAGTCATTAACCGCCTTCTACACTTTTCCCCCATTTATTTTCTTATATTTCATTACCTTCTCATAAAAAATTTAGCTTTACCGCCATTCAAAAGGGCCAAAAAATAACTTGTAACCCTTACTGCCCCTTTCATTTTCACTCTACAAGTCTTTACCGCTTTACCGCGGCCTCCCACTAAGGGGCTTGCGGTATAGCAGTAGTATTTTGAAACGGGCATGAAGTGTTTACCGTGCTACCACGCGCGGTCAATTCATTGACCGCGGTAGCACGGTAAACCATTAGCAACCAACGAAGGAAGTGGCGAGCGGTTAAAGAAGGCAGTCAAGGTCCCACCACAGTATCGTTGGTAGTCAAACCACAGACCGCGGTAGCGCGGTGGATGGTAAGTCTTCAACGATGCGGCAGTCAAGAAATCTTACCGTAGTACCGCAGAGGGTTATCTTAAAGACCATGGTGACCGCGGTAAACAAGAGGAAATGGCTAGTGGTCACACCACAGTACCGTAACCGTGAAAATGAAGACCAGGGTGCCTGTGGTAAAATGTTGGGAGAAGCGGCTAATAGTTACCACGGTACCGCCGATAGCAAATGCAAAGACTGTGGTAGCGCGGTCAGCAACGACGGAGACCGTGATGGTCAGCACGGGGCCGGGTACCGCCATACCGCGGGTAGAAAATTCAAAGCCTGCGGTAGAGCAGTAAACACAAGGGAAGCCTCGGGAAAATAAATTTTAGGGGCGGTATAAGTAATAAAGTGAAAAATTAAAAGTTGAACTATAGTCTAAATATTTGATTTGCCAATAAAGGCAATATAATCAAATATTTTTTCCATAAAATACAAACGGTCATAACTAGAAAATGAAGGGGCATGACTCTTCGATTATAATGTATAAATGATTTGAAAATCTATTGTAAAAAATAAAAATAAAAATTAGGATAGGATAGACTATTGTAAGTACTATATTTTCAGAATGATGACATTTGAGGAGGCTATGTTGCATGTATGAATTTCAAGGAAGATAATGAAAAATAGTTAATTTGGTGATTTCATCCTGGCATCAATTGTTTGTTGAATTCTTGTGATTATCTGATTGTCTCCAATCTAATGTTTCTTGATTATTTAAATTGAAGTATCAAGTATATATTCGATTTATCAGTACACATTCATTGTTTCTGTGTGATTTGGTTCATTGGATTCTTTAGAGAAGAATTAAAACTCCGTTCAATCAATTACAGTAATCTGGGAATGTCATTTGGATCAGTAAGAAGAATCAGATAGTTAGATTTGGTATTCTGCCTCAAATAGGGTTTATCAAGTACATTCTTGCATGTTTATACCAGTTGTAAACTCATAATTATATGTCAAACAATTAGAGAACCTGCTAGATAGAAACCATTCATTAAAGGCTTTCATTTGACTCCATTTTACCCAACAAGGGATAATCTTTTAGGGTTTAGGGTTAAGGGTAGAGGGGAGAGATATTGAGGGAGTGAGTGAGTGAGAGACCTAAGAGAGAGAGAGGGGGATAAGGGAGAGTCTATATATCTCCCCTCCCTCTCTCTCTCAAGTCTCTCCCTCCTACCCCCTCTCCCTCTCTCAATTCTCTCTCTCTCTCTTCATCACTCCCTCTATCTCCATCCCCTCTATCCTTAACCCTAAACCCTTAACCCTTAAGGAGAGTGAGTCAAAGTGGGAGAGAGGGGATGGGAAGGAGAGACCTAAGAAAGTAGGGTGGGAGGTAAGTGAGGCCTGACAAAGAGGGATGAGGGTTTAAGGGTTAAGGGTTAAGGGTTGAGGGATTAGGGTAGAGAGTTTAATTGGGTTTAAGGGTTTAAGGGTTGAGGGATTAGGGTTGAGGGTATTGGGTTGAGGGTAGAGGGTAGAGGGTTTAGAGGTCTAGGATTTAAGGGTTGAGGGTTTAGGGTTTAGGTTATAGGGTTCAGTGTTCAAGGTTTTAAGGGTTGATGGTATAGGGTTGAGGGATTAGGGAAGAGAAGGTGGGATGTAGGGAGGGAGAGATGGAGGGAGATTATTGAGAGAGAGAGGGAGGGAGAGGGGGTGGGAGGGAGAAACCTAAGAGAGAGGGAGACCTGAGAGAGGGAGAGGGGATAGGAGGGAGAGTCTTGAGAGAGAGAACAACTTCAGAGAGAGGGAAAGGTCTCCTTCACCTCTATCTCCCTACCTCTCCCTACCTCTCCCTCTGTCATTCTCTCTCTCCATCCCTCTCTATCTCACTTATGCCTCCTTCCCTACCTCTTTCCCTCTCTACTCTCTATCTCTCCTCTCCCTTCCTCTACCGACCTTTCTCTCTGTCTCTCTATCCCTCTCTTTCTCTCTCACTCTCTCCTCTCTATATCTACCTATCACCCCCTCCTCTATAAATCACCATTCCCTCTCTCCCAGTTTCCCTCCTTCCCTCTCATTACCTCCTCTCTAAATAACCATTCTCTCATTCCCTCCTCTCTATAGGAGGGAGAGGGAGTACTCAAGATAAAGGGATTTGAGAGAGATGGAGGGGGTGGGGAGGATACATGAGATAGAGGGAGAGAGAGAGAGTGGGAGGGAGATATCTGAGAGAGGGAGAGAGAGAGGGAGAAAGATAGAGGGAGTGAGGGAGAGAGAGAGGATGTGGGAGAGAGATAGATGGAGTGAGTGAGAGAGACAAAGAGAGGCTTGAAAGAGGGAGAGGGGATAGAAGGGAGAGACTTGAGAGACAAAGAGGGAGAGTGGGTGGGAGGGAGAGACTTGAGAGAGAGAGAGGGAGAGAGATTGGGAGAGAGATAGAGGGCATGAGAGAGAGAGGGACTTGAGAGAGCGAGGG
This sequence comes from Sequoiadendron giganteum, assembly GCA_007115665.2. Taxonomy (NCBI): domain Eukaryota; kingdom Viridiplantae; phylum Streptophyta; class Pinopsida; order Cupressales; family Cupressaceae; genus Sequoiadendron; species Sequoiadendron giganteum. The sequence continues at coordinate 109,612,492 of CM021109.1, forward strand.
AGAGCTGGTGGGAGGGAGATACTTGAGAGAGATGGAGAGGTAGACAGAGACAGATAGAGGGAGTGAGATAGGGAGGGAGTGGAACGGTTTAGGATTTAAGGGTTGAGGGTTGAGGGTTTAGGGTATAGGGTTGAGTGTTTAAGGTTTTAAGGGTTGAGGGTATAGGGTTGAGGGATTAGGGAAGAGAAGGTGGGATGTATGGAGGGAGAGATGGAGGGAGAAGTGAGATAGAGATAAGGAGAGAAGAGGAGGGAGGGACAAAGATAGATGAAGGTTGAGGATCCAATGTATTGGTTAGATGGTTGAGAATTGAAGGTATAGGGTTGAGGACCTATAGGGTTGATGGTTTAGGGTATTGGGTTGAGGGTATAGGGTTTAAGGGAGATGGGAGAGAGATAGATGGATTGAGTGAGTGAGAGAGAGACCTAAGAGAGGGAGAGGGGGTAGGATGGAGAGACTTGAAAAAGTTTCACCAATTTAAAACATCTTCTCCATTGCATTATTTCAGGAGAGGCCCTGTCCATTTTACATTTTTTCCCAAAAAATTTCTCTCCTACTCTAACCTCTGAACCCCCTGCTTCAACTGATTTTCAAATTATTTATACAATACATGCTAGGGGTCGTGACCTTTCATATTACAGTTACATCTGTTTACAATTTCATGTTTATGGTTGTTTGTATTCTTTAGTAGAAATTTAAATATTTAATTGCACTGCCTTATCGGCAAATTAAATAATTTAACTATAGTTGCTTTTGATTTTGCTTTAAGTACTTTTTCTGCTCGATCTTCACTCCTTACCGCACTACTACGGCCTTTATTTCCACTTCCCACGGTATCACGGTCATTGACTTTGACTATATCCGCTCCCATCTACCGCATTACCACAAGCACCTTGATGATGACCAGCGGTACTGCGGTATCCATTTCGCTGTCTCCGTTAACTGCTTACCGCGTTACCGTGGTCCTCTTTGGAGCCCCTCGCGGTATCGCAGTGAATGTATTTTACACTTCCTCAGCCATGCCTTAACCGTCAGCTAACCGCTACCTGTTTACCACAGCCACCACGGTCTATGGTTTGACCACGCGCGGTACCGCGGTGAACATTATCTGCGACCTCCTTAGCTGCTTCGCCAATGACTAATGGTTTACCGCACTACTACGATCAATGAATTGACCACGTGCGGTAGCGTGGTAAACACTTCATGCTAGCTCCATTGACCACTACCCGACCACCGTGCTACCGCGGACAGTACAATGTCCCCCCGCGGTATAGCAGTAAGATTTAAAATGATGATTTTTTTTATTTTTTAGAATGAGCGGTAATGGTATAAAGTGAATAATGAAATGGCCAGGGATTAAAATAAACCATTTTTATGAAAAAGTAGGGAAATATTATATTCAAATGAGAATAAATCCTTAGGACTTTTATGGAAATTTGTGGGAAAACCTTAGGGTTTTAGATGGAAATTTTAGGTTCTAACAGAGGGTAGAGGGTTAAGGGTAGAAGGGAGAGAGATAAAAGGAGTGAGTGAGAGAGAGAGACCTAGCAGAGGGAGAGGGGGTAGGAGGGACAGACTTGATAGAGAGAGAGAAGGAGGGAGGGAGTGGGAGACAGATAGAGGGTAGAGGGTTAAGGGTATATTATAAAGGTTTTTAGGGTTTAGGGTTTAGGGTTAAGGGTAGAGGGGGGAGAGAGATGGAGTGAGTGAGAGAGAGACCTGAGAGAGGGAGAGGGGGTAGGAGGGAGAGAGAGAGGGAGGGAGGGAGTGGGAGAGAGATAGAGGGTACAACATAGATGTTTTAAGGGTATAGGGCTAAGGGTAGATGGAAGAGACATAGGAGTGAGTGAGTGAGAGAGAGAGAGAGAGACTTGAGAGAGGGAGAGGGTGTAGGAGGGAGATGGTTGAGAGAGAGAGAGGGTAGAGGGGGGAAAGATAGAGGAAGTGAATGAGAAAGAGAGACTTGAGAGAGGGAGATGGGGTAGAAGGGAGAGACTTGAGAGAGAGATGGTAGAGGGTTTAAGGTTTTAGGGTTTAAGGGTTAAGGGTTGAGGGTTTAGGGTTAAGGGTATATGGGGGAGAGATAGAGGGATTTAGTGAGAGAGAGAGGGAGGGAGTTACAGAGAGATAGAGGGTATAGGGTTAAGGGTAGAGGGTAGATGGGAGAGAGATAGGAACATGAGTGAGTGATGAGTGAGAGACCATGGAGAGAGGGAGAGGGGGTA
>CM021109.1:109614816-109662679 GCA_007115665.2 Sequoiadendron giganteum
AACTTTGCTAAATATCCTAAACAATTTTTACGGATCTTTTAAATATATATATATATATATATATTCGAGGTTTTAACATATTGATTGCTTTATATGAATATGCAGGATATAGTAGATCAGGCATTTGAATCTTCTCAAGTGACAGTTATGCTACCTGTTGAACAAAATGTTCTAGTAGATCCACATGATCATATGGTAAATTATTCATGTCTTAAAAATCATTTTTGTTGTATTTACTAGATATTTAATTAATTAATTTTTTTTTATCCAAAAGTTTATATTTTGTCAGGTTTAAATATGTTTAATTATATCAAAATTTATAAATAAATTTAAATCTAATTTCAAGTTACTTGTACTCTTTTACAGCATGATGTAGGTACATCTAATCGACTTGGAACAAAGAGGAGACTTGATTTGACTAATCAGCCTGATAGTTAAATGGTTTTAAATTTTAAGTAGACCAGACATCTCTAGTTTTATTTAAACTTTTATGTGTTGGACTTGACATATACATATTTTTGTTTATTTATATCAGATGACTTTAATGTGATGATTATATATATGCAGTCAATTATGATCATGCTATGTTCATTTTGATGATTATATGCACTCATATGTATATGTAGATCTAGATATTTTATCTAATTTTCAAGTAATACATGCACTAGATATAAATTCTTATCTCTACAATCAAATTTCATAAATATATAATTTATCACATGGTTAAAGGTGATGAATTTAAATATTCCTTAAATAGTTTAGATTATATTCATAATAAATTAAGAGCTCACGTAATTTTAACTATTTACCAATTCTAGAAAATATTTGAACAATTATATGAAATGTATAATCTATAAAATTGGAATGAGATTTTAAAAATGCTACTAATAAGTTAATTGAAAATCATACAACTATACAACATGATGAAACATATATGTGTGCACATGTATATCCAATTATTTAGCTTATCAATTTTTACGTGAAGACCAAAAATTGATATTTACATAGTCTCTTGATAAAATATTTTTTTAGTGACAATCGCATGGTAGACCAACTTGATGAGAACCTGCAAAAATAATTAATGTAAACTGTAAGTAGTTCTATAATTTTTTTGATTCATTTAAGTAAATATATAGTAAAAGTTACAAAATTGGTTCTTATAAATTTCATAAAAATTCAAATGATGTTTTCCATAGGATGGATGAATGGGATGCATGTCATGAACCCTAAGGTATGGCTTAATGGGTCCTATGAGAATGGCTTAAGGGGAATTATGCAAGTGAATTAAGGGATGCAAGATTGTGGAATAAGGGTACATGTAAGAGGATATGACTTAAGGGTCCTAAACCCTTAACCCTTAACCCTAAACCCTAAACCCTTAACCATGTAAGAGGATATGACTTAAGGGTCCTAAACCCTAAACCCTAAACGCTAAACCATTAATCCATATAAATTTGTTATTCTAAGCATAACATCAACCCTAGAAACCCTAAACCCTAAACCACGTGACCTAAATCCTAGGAGATCAACCCTAAACCATTAATCCATATAAATTTGTTATTCTAAGAATCACATGAACCCTAGAAACCCTAAACCCTAAACCACATGACCTAAATCCTAGGAGATCAACCCTAAACCATTAATCCATATAAATTTGTTATTCTAAGCATCTCATGAACCCTAGAAACCCTAAACTCTAAACCATATGACCTAAGGGGATGGATTAAGGGGATATCTTAAGGGGTGTTAAGAGAGTGACTTAAGGGGATGCAAGAGGATGGATTAAGGATAGATATACAAGGATATGGATTAAGGGGTCTTAATAGAATGAATTAAGAGGAATTAATAGAGAGACTTAAAGGGGATGCAAGCGGATGGATTAATGGCACATACGAGGATGGCTTAAGGGGATATGAAATAAATTATAAACTTTTTATAAAATGACAATGAGTTAAATTTAGTTTTATATTTATACTCTCAACTAAATGTATCTACAACTATATATAGTTACCTGTCTATAGATTCGAATTCCATTGTAATAAGAGTGCATCTCCTCTCTTTTTTGTATCAAGGGAGACCTGAAACAAAAAATGATATAAAAATTTAATAAGGAAATGAATTTAAAGACAAATATATATCAATTAAATATATACATACAACTAGATATACTTACCAATATTTATTTACTCTATTGTACCATCCACATCCTCTCTTTTTTGTAATGCATCTATGATTGTCTCATGATCATCCATTGAAAGTGTCCATAAAACTTTATTAGCAGGCCTCCCGTGATTTCTAACTAGTTTTATATTGGTTGCCAAAATCAAATGTGAATAATGTATAATCTTCTTGTGTCTTTCATAATCTTCAAATGTAGGCAAGCCATTCTTTCTTATCAATTTTTTTCGAAGCCAGGTGCCAACAACAACGACTGAACCAGTTGGATACTCAAAGTTATCATCATCCACTCTAGGATGTACCAACTTATATTTTCTCTCAACACATCTAGCCAACCAGTACTCTGTCTCCTCTTCATTCCCCTCGGGTGCAACAACAGCATACACATGTCCTACAAAAATAGATAAAAATTCAATAAAGAGCATGACTTATATTTAATTCATGTATATAAACATGCATACATATAAAATTCATCTCAATAAATAATGTACCTTCTTGTACAAGATCAGAAACACGGTCATAATCATCTGATGCGAACGCTTGATTATCTTCAATTATTGTTCCATGTTGAACATGTGTCGATGTAGGTATTAAGGCTCTTTGTTGCCATTGTTCAACCCATTCCATATTTTCACAAGCCTCCCAATCACCTGCAATACAAAATTGACAAAATCATGCCAACTCCCTTGTCCATTTTTTCCATGTGTTTGCATTCGAACTCTTAAATGAATGCCATTTTGCAGATCCATTAATTGTTTCACAATCTTGTCGAGAACAAATATCATTTTCTTCAACTAACCAAAAGAAGCGGTGAATTATTGAGCTCTCACTTGCTCTTGTAGATAATTTGGTATTGCACCAATCTACAATTGCATGTGCATCTCTAAATTTTGCAGCATCCTCAAATTTTAGTTGCTCTCTAGCAAGAGCTCTTTTCACACATGCACCTGCTCCATTGTGTTCTCCCTTACCATGACCGGCTTCAAAAAAACTCCATATGTGCTAGATATTATTTTCCTTATGAACTCTACATAACCAATAAAACATCCTAGCATTTTTGAATTGAACCGTGCAATTATCTGACCATATGAGATGTTCTAGCAATTGAATTCCTCTTTCTTTTAAATTTTTGTAAAATATGTCAAAACAATATTGAACAAACTTAGATGAATGTAATCGATTATCACCTACACAAAAATGGTACTCTCTCAAAAAAATTCTATTATCTTCTCTACTATCATCTGCATGTCTATAAACAATATGAACAAAAATAGCTACTTGCACTGAATTATAATACTATGATTGAATTTCTTCTTGTGGAGCAAGAGTATAATTTTCAGCAAAATCAACAACTGACAATATAGTTCCAATTGGGAATTTTTTTTTACATAAACGAAATTGATTATCAAGCCAATGAGCATGCTAAGAGTGTTGAACATATTTAGGTACAATCTTATCTTTAAATTCTTTAATAAATGCATGCACAGTATTTTTTTCCATAATTAGCTCACAACGTTTTCCAGTTTTTCCATCTTTTAAAGAATACTCAACATTTTTGAATCTTTTTACATCTACTAATTGTTGTTCAAATTCATTTAAACTACTTTCATGCATACATTCACCTAATAATGAAAAGTTAGCACATCTATCACATTCTCTAGAAATACATGATTTAAAAAAAAATAAGTTTCTGTTAGAGGGTTCGCAAAACAAACCTGATATAAAATCTTTAATTCTTTCAGGTGGCATATTAATACCACAAATGTCCTGCATAATTTGGTTAACATGCAAAGTGCATCATATATATCGAAAACTATCATAATAATAATGAAATTGTACATGAGTCTTACAACAACAAGAGATTCATTGCTTATTAATTCTAACATACCAAGGTTTACACTTTTCAAATGATCTTTGACTTATTTTAATATTCAATGGTAAGATTGAAGCATCTAAAAAAATTTTATATAATTCAGTTTGAGTCATATCTAAGAGATGCTTTGGATGAGGTACACGAATTTTGGAACCCACCCTTAATTTTAAGACATCTCTAATGTTAGGTAATACTCTTGTATTATCATGCCAAAATTTATTGATTAAAGATTTAATTTCATTAGTTAATTTCATGTCTGATCTTGGGAGTCTACCACTAAAACTCCAACATTGATTAATTGGATCATTTTCAATATTTTCTCTTCTTTTAGCAGCTCTAATCAAAGGTTTGGGATTTACTTTTATACATTTACTAATCCTACTTAACATTCTTTTATTTGAAGTTGCTTTATCAACTAAAGCAGTTGTTATTGCACGACGAGCCGCATTTTTATCTTTAGATCGACTTTTCTTACCTATAAAATCAATAGCATTAGCAACACTTGAAATGACTTGTTCTACTGAATCATCTTTCTTTTTTGGTTTTACAAAAATACCTAATTTTTTCATCACTTTTCTCATTTTCCACATTCTCATCAATTGCACCATGAGTTGACATTGGAATCCTAATTTCTTTCTATAAAAAAACATTTTATATATTTTATTTCCATAAGTTCTAATTTATCTCCAAGAAACTTTACCATGAAGGTTATCTAACACATCTTTTTCAATTGTAAAAAAAACATTTTCATCTTCATCCATACAAGGGGTTTCATTTTCATTCACACAAGGGGTTTCATTTTCATTTTCAAAAGTAAAAAAGATTTCATTCTCATTTTCATCAATATGAGGGATTTGATTAACATTTGCATTCTCATAAGATATATTTTCATCATTTTTTTGTTTTTGCATTCTTTCAACCCTATAATTATTGATATCATCAATGGTGTATCCAACTTCATCTAAACAAGCAAAATCAATATTATCAAGACTTGGGTTTGAAAGAATACCTGGAGAGATTGTTTGAATAGGTGCATTTTCCATATTATTGGGAGGTGGATTTGAAGACATACCCGAAGCTGTTTGCATATGTACTGTTTCCATATCATTCAAAGTTCTAGTTGAAGACATAGTTGAGTTTCTCTCCATAATTGTATTTTCTTCTATATTCACCATCTCCACATTTGCATCATCTACATTCATTTCATCATTCATGACTTTCTCTTCAACATTCATTGAAGTAGATGCTTCCAAATTTTTCATTTGACGAATTCTTTCTCTTCTATCTTTTTGTCTTTTTGCCTCCATATCTTTATTTGCTTGAATTTCTTCGGGTGTCATTGACATTCTACACTTTTTTCTTTGTCTTTGTTGTGATCCCATGGTTACAAAACCCTTTTTGATGAAAAAATAAATGATTTACTTGTAACCAATTTTCAAATTTTTATCTCCTTCAAATATTCAAATAACACTTTGTACTATGAAGATCCTTTCTTCTTTGAACTTTGAAGTACATAAAAATATCATGAATTTACATCCAAAAACTCTTTTTTTTTTAATCTTCTTGTAAATTATTCTTGTACTTGATTCCACTTCAGAAAATTAAACCTGCACTTGACTTTTCAACCAATTTGCAATAGAATATGCCCTGCACAAGACAAATTTGTAATAAAAAATGCAGAAAATCGAGTTTGCGGGCCGTACTGTAGAAAAAGAATGTTGTAGGAAAAACATATTGTATCAGAAAATATCAAATCAAGATAAACGGATATATCAAAAATGTGTATGCGTTATGAAACATGTACGCGTTCTTAAAAAGGAACGCGTACGCGTTACCTTTACCCAACGGGTAAAAACATTACGCGTATGCATTATTAAAAAAAATGTTTCCCAACCCGCTTGCAGACTTGGTTTTAGGTTCGAGAAAGCTTTGGCAATCTGAGCCTTAGCCTTTGACCTGCAACTAAAAAACTAAGGCAGATTGAAGAAGAATGTTCAACTTTGACAATATGGTTGATGAATTTTTTTTCTGAATCAATCTATAAAATTAAAACCCATTACAGAACATGATGTCTAGTTTTTAAATATATAATTTTTATTAAGATTGGATTATATTTTCTATTTTTTAATTAATTTCAAAGCAAACTAGTCATTAAACTTGAAATATCAGACTTTTTTTGTTTTTTAATAACTTTTTTTTGGTTAAATTTTTTAGAAAAAAAATTATATGACATCAATCTTTAGACAATTCTTTACACAATGAAAAAAAAAAATCAAAAAAAGTTTAGTTTAGGTCAAATTATGCTGTCCGTACACGTTGATTTTTAAAAACAATAATTAAGGCCAATAAAAATTAAATAAAAAAAAAAATATTCAACAAAAAATTACAAAAAAAATTCCTCATCAATCTTCATGTTGTTAGCTCTATTTCCCCAAAAGGAATTAGTAAAATACTTTTATTTGATTCAAAAAGTGTTGTCCGTACACGTGCATGGTATGGTAAAAAAATGACTTTTAAAAAGTGGTTTTTACAGATCTTTATCAAAATTTAGTTTCTACAATCTGGGTATTTGAATAATTTACATATTTATAAACTAGATTCAAATCTCTAAATTTCATATTACTGACTTTTTTAAAAATTCATTGTGTAAGTGCCTCAAATTTTCAGTCCAAGTGTGACAAATTCTGAAAAACAACAAAAACACTTCCACTTTTTGAGCTTTTTGTGGACCCAACTTCTTGCATCAGCCCAAATATTATCACTTTGCATAGATTGAACACATTGCAGACAACAAGTGCCATGAATCATACTAGGAACTTAATTCAAACATGTTCTTTTTTGATAGATTTTTTTAATAAGGATCAAATCTGTCTCTATAGGAACAACAAACATTAACCCATTAGAGGGACATTAAAAATATATAAAATAATAGTGCAAAATATATAGGAACTTCCAAATGTGTCCTTTTTTGATAGATTGGTTGATGAGGGCCAAATTTGTGCCTCTTGATAGCCTTAAAACTTGACACCACACTCTATTAATCAATGGAAATTAGGCATTAACAAATGCTAAATATTCTCAATAGAATAACACGTGTCGACATAAACACTTGGTATATCAAAGAACATTACAAACCCATGTAATATTTCCAACATGAACAAAACATTGACAATCGATGAACTAATTTTATACAGAGGCATTTTGCGCCTATTTAGACCTAACTCTCTTTTTTATTTAATAGATTGAAGTGCAACTTCCATGCATGTGTGTGAAGAAAAGATTAGTTCCATTCTTAATCATGGCCAACAAAGAAATTGACATTAATGAATCATGGTGTTAAGTCTTTAATTCAAAAACAGAGACTAACCCATAAAAGCACTCAAAATGCAGAGAACAACAAATGATAGACATTAACCCATAAAATGCAGATATGTAAAAGATATGGAAACATAGAAACACCTCATTTTTTGCTGAACCAATACTATAGTCACAAACCCTCTCAACAGACTCAGATTTCACACTCATCAAACAATGAGAGCAAATGAATACACAATAGAAATAATCCACATTACGAATTGATGAAATGATTTTATATCGAGACATTTTGCACTTATGCAGACTTAATTTTCAATTTCATTTAATAGAAAAATTTATTGGAAAAGTAGCTTGTATTCTTAAGAACAAGGTGTTTGAAGTTGAACTATCAAATGTAAAATAAAAATGGTGGAGTGTTGATGTAAACATTGATGGTAAATCATGGATATTGATTGATGCAAGAGCATCTGAAAAATGAAGAGACACAACAGGAAAGATCAATGATGGAATGTGTGGCCAAAATAATTTATCAATTCATTCCAAAATTATAAAATCAAACCGAAATAAAAAAAACCCATGATTGGCGCAGCTGGCTGGGCGATTCACATTTTCTTATTAGAGTCAATATCTCTCCAAGAAAAAATATGCGGGACCAACTTGATAGCTATTTTCATTTATAGATTAAATAATAGATTTCATTAATTTTTATCCAATGCATTATATTGGGTATCAACTCATTTGAAAAATATGATTATTCAATTATTGTGTATATTGAACAACCTATGTTTTATCATTTTCCAGTACAGTAATGGGGGTTGTTTAAACTGGAAAAGGGAGACCATTCATATTCTATTGGTACGGGCACCCATATTGAACTATCTCAAAATTTGAAACAATAGAGGGAAAAAGATAAGTTGCACAGAGAATTGCCTAAGGAAAATTTAATAAAGAGAAGGAATTGGGTGCAACACGTAGAAATGCTAATCTTCCTTCAAATGTAGATTTTACCATGGTTAGAGGGGGCTGCAAAAAAGAGATGAAAAGAGGTAGAAATTGTGTGCTTGTGCGGTAGGGAAAAAATGAAGGGATAAAAAGAACCAATGCACAAAGTGTGTGGTGATTGGGTTGCAAGTAAGACCAATCAACAAACCAATTTTAGAAACAATAGAAGGAAATTGCCACTAAAAAGATAGTCAACCAAGAGAAGAGACAAATGATGGCATATTGGTCACACTAGAGGTTTGGAGAGGTTACAAATCAAATGTAGAAAGTCATGTGATAAAATTAAGGGAATAAATTAAATTAAAGATGTCACATAGTTGTTGGTAGCGATATAGGGTGGATAAATGAAGGAATAGAAATGAACGAGAAGAGCATACATGGCACAAAATATTTAGTTGGATAAAGTGAAATTGTTTTTGATTTATGCAATCAAAATTTTATGTACGAGATTTTAATTGATAAGTTGAAACAAATTCGCCACCAATATAGTGTGTTAATTTGAATTGAGTTAAATGGACAAGTGCAACTATCAATTTAATTTATTTAATTTTCTCTTGAAATCAACACCAATGAAAATTTATAGTGTTAAGTCTTTATCTAAAGAGTGGAGACCAAACTCTAAAACTACTCAAAAATAGGGAAGAGCAAGCATTGACCCATAAAATGTAGAGAACAACAACAATGGACATTAACCCACAAAATGCAAAGGTGTAAAAAACTCTAAAACAACACTCTAAAACATATAGGAACTTGCAAATGCCTCGTTTCTCGCTTCCAACATGATAGACATAAACCCTCTCAATAGGCACAAATTTCACTTTCTTCAAACAATCTGAGAAAATGAGTAAACAACACAAATAAACACAAACAACCTGAGTAAATGAACAAACAACACAAATAATACTTTGCTCGACAGACTTAAAACTTTCATAGCAAATAATAAATGCAAACGTGCTCATTATTTTCAATATGAACAATTCTCATTTTTATCCAATAGATTGAAGTGCAGTTCGCATGCATGTGTGCAAAGAAACAATTACTTCCATTCTTAATCATGGCCAACAAACAAATAAACATTAATGAATTACGGTGTTAAGTCTTTAACTCAACAATAGACACTAACTAATAAAAGCATTCAAGGATAGCGAAGAATAGACCTTAACACATAAAATGCAGACAACAACAAATAATAGACATGAACCCATAAAATGCAAAGATGTAAAAAACTAGAAAATGACACTATAAAAGATATGCGAACTTACAAAAGCCTTGTTTTTCGCTCCCAATACGATAGACATAAACCCTCTCAATAGACACAGATTTAATGATTTTATACATAGACATTTTCCACTTACTTAGACCTGATTTTTATTTTCATTTAATAAATTCAAATGCAGTTGGCATACATGCAACATGTAGAGAAAATATTAGTTCTATTCTTAATCATGACCAACATAGAAGTCAACACTAATGAATTATGGTGTTAATTATTTAACTCTAGAAGAGAGACTAACCCATATATGCACTCAAAAATAGAAAATAGTAGGCATTAACCCATAAAATGAAGAGATGCAAAAAACTATAAAATGACACTGTAAAAGATATACGGACTTACAAACACCTCATTTTTCAATTCCAAAATGTTAAACATAAACCTTCTCAAAAGGTATCGATTTCACCCTCATCGAACAATCCGAGCAAATGAAAAATGAAAGTGTAAAATATACAAGAACTTAAAAACGCCACCTTTGTCCCTTCCAACACGGTAGGTGTAAACCCTCTCAATAGACGCAAATTTCAGCCTCATCAAACAACCAAAGTAAATGAACAAACAATGCAAATAATACTTTGCTCGAAAGACTTAAAAATTCACACCATTAGTCACTAATTACGATTACACTTCAGTCTACTCACAATAAATGAAAATTCGTAAATAGTAAATGCAAATGTACTACTTAAAACACTATGATGTGTTGCTAGAAATAGTGGTTGCGAAGACATGACTACACCAAAAAACTCATGAAATATTTACAATAGAAAAGTTCGTTACAATAATTAAATAAATTACAAAATGACAAAACCACGACGAAAATACCTACAGTTAATGAGAAAATTAAAAAAAAAATCAATAATTTGCTTTTAATAAATTAATCCCCAAAACATAAGAAATGCACCATTTTAATAAGCAACATTCATTAGCCTCCTCCTTATAAGACAGGACTAAAAATAAAAAATTAAGGTTTAGACTTATCATTAGAGGTTCATGATTTAAAAATCATGTAAAAGTGTTCAAATTACATTCCCTGTAAGACTTACGTAATACATGACACAAAGACTTAATTTTGTTATAATAAAAAATACATATAGATATGGAGTGAAGAACACACTATCACAATTCTACTTGGTCCGAAAGGGACAGAGAAGAACTGTGACCATGCGCAAAGCAGAAACAATAAGAACTGTGACCATTGGCTCAATTGTGACCATCCGATTAGAACAGTGACCCCTCGTAGCCTCACTGTTCTAATCGGATGGTCAAAAGTGTCACAGTTCCTCTCTGTCCTGTGACAGGATCTTTCTCCTCCATTTTTCTTATCCATCGTTTTCTCCTAGTAGTCTAGTTTGAGGCTACGAGGGGTCACTGTTCTAATCAGATGGTCAAAAGTGTCACAGTTCCCGACAAAACTCATTATAAATAGCGTTTTCCCCTTTGCCTGGAAACACACATAGGTAGAATTGCCTAAAGCTTACATATTATTTGGTACTTAGCTAGTACATGATGGCTCTAATCTTGTCAGTCTCTGAATTGCGTAATCTTGCATTTGTACAACAAAACAGAAATTCGGCCGACATGTTCTATTTGCAGGCTCTCTTTGTTCGTGAAATGATTTCAGTGATGGGAGAATTCATCTCGGAAGAGCAAGTGAGAATCGATAAGTTGTTGAACTTTTATGTTGTTATTGGGGGGGCAATCCTCTCTACAATATTTACTGTTCAAATAGTTGAGAGGAAAATGCATTGTGCTACCTGGTGGGCAGTGCCTGTTCTAGCAGCTATTGCATTTGGTGGGATAATTACGGCAATCGTTTTGAAGGTCTACAACCAGTTTAGAGCATTAGTTGACCGGCAACCTCTTATCCAACAGCTTAATAGGTTTGTTGATGCGGAGTGCATTGAAAGTCAAGTGCTGATGAGGGTTGACACTTCTCTCCACAACTCTTTACGCACCATGCAAATGATACTCAATCTTAGAAGGGAGATGTCTATGGGATGGTGGTGTGCTTCTGTTACGGTTAACAAGTTTCTCGCTTTTTATTCTCATTTCCTGCAGGCGTATCACTTGCTGAAATGTATTCTCTTTACTTCGTTGCCACTATTGTTGCTTATATTTGTTTAGATGCAGATTTTCTTTTGTTTCTTTCTTTTGCTCTGTACGTCCAGTTTTCTAGTGTGTCGTTGTATTTTTCAAAGGTTTCAGCTTTTTGGCTATTTAAAGAGAGATTGCTATAGTCAAACTTTGGCTACATGGGTTCTTCTTTTAGAAGTAAATGTAAACATAACTTTTAATGATCAAAATCTGGAGTAATTTTCTATGTAAACAGATATTTATGTATCAATTTCATGTAATTGTTGGATCTGTAAAGTTTTTTTATATATTTTTTTGGATGAAATTTTATTAAATTTATAATCATAATTCTAGAGGATATATGTGGATTACAAAGCATAAATTGTTTATTTTTAAATTTTTATCACAAATTTGATTTATAGATTTCAATGAGATATATGTAGATTACAATGTATAAATTGTTTATTTTTAAATTCTTATGGGAGTTTGATTTAAACATTTCTATGAGATATGTGTGGATTACAAAGTATAAATTTTTTATTTTTAAATTCTTATCACAAATTTGATTTACAAATTTCTATGAGATATATGTGAATTACAAAGTATAAGGGCTAAGCTTTTGATAGTGTTACCAAATCTCTAACTTATTATTTTCAATTGCTGCAAGCATCTCACTTGCCAAAATGTCTTCTCTTTACTTTGTTGTCCCTATTGTTGCTTATACTTGTTTAGGTGCAGATTTTATTTTGTTCTTCTCCTAGGTACGTTTAGTTTTCTAATGTGTTGTTAAACCTTGTTATACCTTTCAAAGGTTTCAACCTTTTTACTATTTAAAAAAATTGTTATACTCAAACCTATTTATATGGGTATTTATTTTAAAATAAATGTAAATAAAATTTTAATGACCAAAATCTGGGGTATTTTTTTAATTGTATGCAACAGATATTTATGTATCAATTACATGTAATTGTTGGATCTGTAAAAAAAAATATATTTTATGGAATGGATTCTTTATTAAATTTATAATCTAGGATAAATATGAATGTCAAAGTACAACAAAATTAATATATATTTTATAGGTTGTGATTTATTTTTAAACTATTAATATGAGCTTGATTGATATACTTTTTAATAATTATTGAATAGTGAAGAACATTTTTTGAATATAATTGTATATTAATTTTTAATTTCTTATAAAATTTTAACTATAAAATACCTTCACATTGAAGCTATTGATGTTCATGGTCATACCTTCCTACTCCAAACCCTTGCTGAATTGATTGCGAGCACCGATTTTAATCCTTGTTATTCTATTCACATTAAAATTTTCCATGTTATATAATTATAATCACAATATTTAATATTAATAGATGATAATTACTTTTTACGTAGACAAATAATTTGTTTTTCTTTCAATTGAACACTATTATTGTCATTACAATCTAAATATTCATAAAATGTAATTATATTTATCATAGACTGATCATGAATTCTAAAATGCTTAAAATTATGATTTATGGAAAATCTAGATTTCAATTTTTACGCTATTCTTTCTTGTTAGTCGAAAAAAAAGAGTTTCTACAAATACAGAGCTATGCATGGCATTTGCAGTGAACTTCTGTCACACATGTTGACCAATTTGCCTAATTATCTATCTTTACAGCAAACCTCAGATCACCAAAAACTGCGAGGCTTATGAAACGGGCTCGGATTCCGTTATCTTCTTTTTCATCTTTATCGTCTTTGAGGTTTTGAATGCG
The DNA here is from genome assembly GCA_007115665.2 of Sequoiadendron giganteum. NCBI lineage: Eukaryota > Viridiplantae > Streptophyta > Pinopsida > Cupressales > Cupressaceae > Sequoiadendron > Sequoiadendron giganteum. The sequence goes on from CM021109.1 coordinate 109,628,291, forward strand.
TGAATGAGAAAGTTTTGAGGTCAAAATGTTGAAACCCTACTGGATGAGTTTTTGGCGTTTTGTCTTTCTGTCGAGGCTTTGTTTCTAGTGTGTTTTTGTTAGGCTCTTCTTCCGCTGTTCCTGTATCAGAGCTTACGGAGTGTTGATCATATGGTTGTGCTCTTTTGATCGATCTTTGTGGCTCTAGATCTGTGACTTAAGGTGTTTCGGGCTAGCGGCCCTTTTTTGTGAGGAACTTTTAAGACTCAGACCAAATGCGAGTTTTCGGCGAATTTAAGGGGGTTTTATATGTTCCTGTTACCGTGCTTGTAGCAGTTTAAATGGCAAAATGGAATATAAGGTCCCTCTTAAACTATGAAAATATAATTATCACTCTCTTTGCCGAGACAAAATATTGCGGCAGCAATGAATTCGCTTTTGTTGTCCCGCAGTTTCTGGATGACGAGAAATTCAAGGGAATTGTTCACACGTGAGTAAATCTTTGTTAGTACTTTTATTTTTGTTAAAGTTTTCATGGATAAACTGTGGGTGTATGTTTCTACTTTACCTTTTTTTTAAGAAAATAAAAAGATGATAAAACACGGTTAATTCTAGACATATAAATGAAAAATGTTTGTTTACTTGTGGAAGTCTCAAAGTTATACTTAGTTTATTGAATGCTGTTAGTTTTCTGAGATTTTGTATAAATTTCTGCTCCGACTGGAGCAGGAATCGGGATTATTCTTCAACATGAGGTATTTTGAGGACTAGGCCTGAGAGGGGAGAGGGATGATGTTGAGAGATACCTTTCTGTTTTCACCAAAGTTGACCACAATCAGTGTTCTGTGAAAATATTTTTTGAAATCAAGAAGCACAAATATTTAGAGGCATTGGATAAGTAACTTATCTGTCTCTTTAGTATTGTGTATTGAAATGATATTTTCAAATTAATATCCATTGGAGAACTTGTAGGATTCATGGGACAACAGAAATACATGTACAGTATGAGTTAGATGTTAGCAAATTGAAGTGCTTTTTACTGCATAGTTATTCTGTGGGAGGCAAGCTTGGCAGAAAATACTATGTAGTGTACCTTCTTTTGTGGAGAATTCAAAAGATTTTGATCCCTTGAAGATGTGAAGATAGTTAAAAACAGGAATAATTTTGTCCAAGTTCTTGATTATTTTGGGTTGAGTTCGTTGGTTCTATTTCAGTGCAAGAGAAATTCAATTTTGGAAGTATAGTTGGTTGGTGATCCAGAATGTAGAATGATGTGCTAGAGGTGAATGCTAATAATGCTGAGATAATTTAAACAGATAAGTGCAATGTTTTGAACAATCTCTTAAACTGATAAACCCTCCTTTCTAACATAATTAGATAAGAGAGTTTTTTTTAAGTAAAAACAGATTTTCAAATGGGAACGAGTAGGAGAGTGAATTTTTTAAAGCAAAAACAGCTTTTCAACTGGTGCAGAAGATAGTAGTGAGGACAAAGATGGGGATGGGAATGCTGCTAATGATTCAGACAACGATCTTCTGGATGATTAAAGCTATCCTTTGGATGATGAGGAAGAGGTGAAACTAATAGACCTCTGGCTAGAGGACCAACAGACCTCTGTGGTGCATAAGCTGCACTAATTCAATCTGTCACCATCTGTTAAGGGTAAGGCTTCCAGGAGCTCACTAGTTCCTTCAGCTGCAAAAGAGACTGTTTGTTGTGGCAGATCTGGTTTGTGAAAGAGATTTTGCAGGGTTTTTGTGCTCTTTTCTCATCCCTATTTCGTTGGAGCTCAAGTTGTCAGAGTTCCTTTGCAGTGTTTGGAGGATGGATCTTGGTTGCTTGTTCCTCTGGTACCCCCTCTGCTTTGGCCATTGTGCTTGCCCTAGTGACCAGGGATATTCCTGTAGTGCAACATGAAGTTTTGGTTGTCACCACTCCTATTGCAAACGATCTTTGATTGGGTTATGGGATTTCTGTTCCTCAAGCCATTGAATGCCATTGTATGGCCGATTCTTTTGTTCCTGGTGCCAAGATTTGTGATATGTATGCACAAGAAGTGCTTCCTAGAGACTTTGTAGCTCCCATTGTGGGTATGCATTGGATGGTCCGGTTCATGCTAAGGTGGTTGGTCCTTACACTAGTAACTTTGCCAGTGGTTTGGCATCCTCCTTTCCTATGCAATCTTTCTCAATGGATGGTTTGCTGATCTCTATCCTTGACTCCATTATTGATAGGTTCACTAGTTAGGAATTTTTTTGGGATTCGACCTAACATGGATGTGTTCAGAAAGTATGCACAATGTAAGTGAAAACTCAGGGGTCATGTTGGGATAGCCAATTAGTGGAAGGGCTTCTTTTATATGTCCTCCATGAACCATGAAAATTGCAAACAGATTCAACCCTCTTGAATAGCCTGTGGTTCCTTGGGAAGAATGGCTTATTCCTAAAAAATGGTCAGTTGGTTTTGACCTCAAGAAAGAATGCATCAATAAGATTTCAGTTTGGGTCAAGGTTTGTGGGCTGCCTTTGGAGTACTAGGATGAGGTAGTTCTGAGGGGCATCACAAACTCTTTTGGTCAGTTCATAGTTGATGTAGATAGTACCTTTGATCTTCCCCTAACCAAGTCTCTTGGTAATGCTGATCAGTTCTTGTTTACAAACTCCATGAAACATCCTGCTCTTAGAAAAAAAACGTCATACATGCTAACCAAAATAAAACAGTAAAACAGAACCCAGATTCACAAAATCAGAATGCACATGTGAAGACTAGAAAGAAAAATAGAGACAAAAACAATAATTGATCTTTTTATTAACCAAAGTCCTCATAGAAAAAATTTCCACACAGCAAAATCCTCCTCAAAATCCAAAACTTCCTTTCCTAACAAAACCACCAAAAACTCCTCAAGAAGGAAAAACAAGAGCCCAAAAATAGAAATTGCCAAGTCTGATAGTTACAATCCAAAAATACATAAACAACTAGAAAAAGAAAAAACTGACGGGTAGTGGGGACCTATCAATCAATCAGTGGTTACATTATCTTCCCTATCTTTGGAAGATAATGAATCTCATGGTTCAGAAGAGTCTAATTTTGTAAATTTCATGAGATCTTCTTTAGTGACCCAAGTGTTGTTGGAATCAGCTAAACCCACCCATTTTACCAAATACATCTTATAAATCTTGGATCTTGTGGCAGCAATCTTAGTGTCCACTATCTTTTCAATTGGCTCTCTCTTTTTTCATGGCAATGTATTGGTCAAGTCTCTCAGCATATTTATATCAAGAACTTGTTCAAGACTAGAATGATAGGGGTAAAGATCCACAACATTGAAGATGGGACTGATATTTAAATCTTTAGACAAATCTAATAAATAGGCATTCTCAGTAAAAAAAATTAGTATTTTGCATGGTCACATTTTCTTGGGTTTTAATTTGTTATAAGTGCTCTGAGGAAATCTTTCTTTTTATACTGCTCATTGGCTAGTTATGGTTGGTGCCTCACTTGTTGTTGTACTTCTTTTATATGTCTTGCAAAGTCTGTTGCATCTTAACTAACCCATTTCCCATTTGGAAGATCAATAAGATCAACAATCCCCTTAGGATTTGTTTCCCAAAACAACCTAGAAAGGATACTTCCCAGTGTACCTATTGATGCTTGAATTAAAAGCAAACTCAGTTTGTGCCAAAATCAAATCTCACTGTCTTGGATTCTCACCAACTAAGCATCAAAGCAAATTTTACCCAAACTTATGTTTATTACCTTGGATTGTCCATCCATTTGAGGGTGATAGATGAAATATAATGTACTTTACTATCAAGCTTTCTCCACAAAATCCTCCAAAAGTGACTCAAAAACTTTATATCTTGATCACTGGTAATAGTTTTGGGCAGTCCATGCAAGTGGACACTTTCATTAAAAAACAAATCAGCAACCTTACTTGCATTTGCAGTTTTTTTGCATGGAATGAAGTGGGCCATCCTCGAGAACCGATCCACAACAACAAAAATAGAATCATTTTCTTGCTGAGTAAAAGGTAATCCCAACACAAAATCCATGGAGATGTCAAGCCACAGTCCCTCAAGAACAAGTAAGGGTTTGTATAAACCTATGTTTTGTTGTTCTTCTTTAACAACTTAACAAACTTTGCATGTAGAAACAAACTTATTCACCTCCTTCCTTAATTGAGGCCAAAAAAATATTCTCACTTACCAAGTTGTAAGTTTTGTCCCTTCCAAAGTGTACCCTCAAGCCATTTGAATGCATTTCCCAAATCATTTTTTCCCTCTTGGAGTTCTCTAAATAAAATCCACCTACCAATAAGTAATCTTGAAAGAATCTACTCCTTGCAACAATAGGACTGTTGAGGGAAATAATAACTTTGCTGAAATAAGGATTGGTTGCATACTCTCTCATTTCCTCAAATGCAACAATCTCATTGGTCATTGAGACAAGTAAGTGATGTCTCCTACTTAAAGTATCAACCACCACATTAGCTTTTTCCACTCAGATGTTGAACATCAAACCTATAATTTTGCAAAAAGGAGACCGTTTGGCGTGTTTATGTGATAATTTGGCTTGAGAGTAGGTATATTTCAGTGCTTGATTCTCTATCAACAAGATGAATTCTCTATGTAACAGGTAGTGCCTCCACTATTTCAACACTTGGACAATAGCATACATTTCTTTATCTGGCATCATTTAGTTTTTCACTAAAGTAGGCAGTTAGCTCGCCTTCTTGACTCAACACATCCCCAGTGGCTACTGCTAAAGAATCACATTCAATGGTAAAAAAATTCTCAAAATTTGTTAAGGCAAGTTAGAGATTTCCATAACCTTCTTTTTAGGCTGCTCAAAACTTCTCACTATTTGAGTCCAAAAAAAAGACTTTCCTTTAGTACAATTAGTCAATGGAGCACTTATTCTGCGAAAATTTATAATAAACCTCTTATAGAAGTTTACTAACCCATGAAAACTCCTTATTTATGTAATGCTTTAAGGGATAGGCCATTCAAGTGTAGCCTTAATATTTTTGGGATCCATGCTTACTCCTACTGAAATCACATTTCCAAGAAAAACCAACTTGTCTCTACAAAACTCACTTTTTTAAAGATCTATAAAAAACTTCTCCCTTCTGAGTGTATCAAACACAATTTGAAGTTGTTTCAAATGTTTTTCCATGCTTTTGCTAAGAGTCGGAATATCATCAAAAGAGATTATGACAAATTTTCCTATGTAGGATCTAAATACTTGATTCATGGTGTGCATGAAGTGGTAGGGGCATTACACATTTTGAAAGGCATCACCAACCATTCATATAAACCATCCTTGAATGCCATCTTCCAGTCATCCCCTTCTCAGATTCAAATTTGATGATAACCACTTCTCAAATCAACCTTGTAGAAAATCTTAGCAATTGCCAAATAGTCTAGCATGCCATCCATTCTAGGAAGTGTGTATTGATACTTTACTATCATCTTGTTGATGGTTCTAGAGTCCTGTTGTGACCTTTTCACACATCGCCCCATTGCAAATGGGGACCCTAGTGGTTTGCTTTTTTGAGCTTTGTCGTTGCGCTTTGGTTTCATTTGGTCTTCCGTTTGGGTACTTAGAGTTTGAATTTTTGAAGGGTCACCCGAGTCAAGAAGTGATTTTGAGCCTGAATCAGTGCACAAACATCATCAAAGTGCTTAGAAGGCCTTGAGGATGAAGATTGACTGTCATTTCAGTCAATTTTGACACCTCCTAAATTTTAGGGTTTTTCACTCTAACCCCCTATTTTTTAGGGACTTTATTTTTGGCATTTTTGGCCTATTCTGGATTCCCTATTTTTTAGGGGCTATTTTTGGAAAGTTACTATTTTTGGAAAAAATTCTATTTTTGGCAGGGTTTCCATCTTTGGGAAGTGTACAGGTCACGGTTTCATCAACATCAACTTCAGGAGATCCCAAAATGGAAATGAGTGAAAAAATTTGAAAAATCTGAAAATTTGCTTAAGTGTTGAACATGGCATGAGTTAATGGAAAATTCGCCCAAGCATGAAGAGTTTGATGGCACAAGGAATGGCTAAGTCCGCCATGAAAGGTAGGAAAATGGCATGTCACAAGGCCAAGTCCTCCTCAAGTTGAATGGAAAAACCCTTGGACAAGTCCGCCCAACAGTTAAAGAAATGGCATGGAAGCAAGCCAAGTCCGCCTTGAAGAGATGGCTTGAGGATTAGCCAACCCCACCCAGCCTAAGTCAAAAATGGCACAAAGAATAGCCAAGTCCACCCAGCCTAAGTGAAAAATGGCACAAAGTATAGGCAAGTCCGCTCAAGGAGAAAGAAGATGCCACAAAGCAAGGTAAAGTCCGTCCATGTTGAAGTGGCATGAAGTTTGACCAAGTCCTCCCAGCATATTAAGAAGTTGGCTGAACCTAAGACAAAGTCCGCCCCATGAAGAGTTTGATGGCTTGATAATTAGCCAAGTCCGCTCCAAGAAGATAGGAGATGGCATGAGACTAGAGAAAGTCCGCTTTAGCATGTGGAAAAATGGCAAAAGCCATGGTGAAGTCCGCCCAAGGCTTACAATATATGGAATAAATACAAGGCAAGTCCGCCTAGGCCTTGAATGGCATGCAAAACACTTGGTGAAATTCATAATACTTGGATAAATGGAAAAATTTAAAATTTTGCCTAAGTCTAGACATTAGAAAATTAAAATATTAAATGGCATGTCTAGATAATATAAAAAATTCGCCAAAAAAATATATGAGGAATCATGGCAAAATCATGGCAAAGTTGACAAAAGAAAAAAATCGCCTTAGGCAGAGGTATGAAATGCTTGGAAAAAATGAAATTCAAATTCGCCTCTGAAAAATAAATAAATGTCATGATTTAAATAAAATAAAACGAATGGTTTGAAAAATAACACATAAAATATTATTTTAATATTTTTATTTTCCAAAACCATTAAATGAGAAAATTCAAATTTTGAAAAAGAGAAAAAAAAATGGGACTTCACTGAACTAGCGCCGAATTTGGAAACTTTCTTTACAACTGGTGTTGAAGATTAAAATTTATATTCGAAGGAGAAGTGCAAGCCAAGTTCAAACTGGATTAATTGGAAACAAGTAAACTCTGCTAAATGGGTTGAATTTTCAACCTTAAATTGGCTTTGTATCTCATTTCTTAAATCATTCTTTCGAAAACGAAGTTGTGAGAAAAAGTTTTGTCTAAGGCAAGAGAAATTTTGTGAATAAAGTGAATTTTCTTTTGAAGTAAAAGGTGAAGTAGTAAAAGGCAAATTTATTCAACAGCAACACAATTTTATTGCCAGAGCACTAGGCAGATTTACTTTCTCTTCTTTATTCCGGCGAAGAATTCTCTTTTCGATTGGATAAATTCTTCCATTTCCAACAATGATCATTTGCAAGATTTAATTTATCAAGTTGGCTGGAATATGTTTTTTTCGAAATAATGGCATAAATAATTTAAATTTAAATTTCTGAATTTTAATATTTTCTTCATACTTTTTTGCAGATTTATGCTGGACAAAGGAGAATCTTCGAAGAAAATACAAATGAAATTCACCAGTAAGGGTTCGCAGCCAGAGTCTAAGATTGTCTCAAAATGGAAAAATATCGTGGATACCAACCTTGGCCATGTAGACTTTGATGAATTCAGAAAAAAGGATGTACGGAAGTGATGAATTCTTGCTTACGCCAATTGCACAAAAAATGATGTGGAATGGCATAGTTCAAGCTGCAGGATTTCCGCCGGCATTTGAATGTTCAGAACTCATGGTGGAATGTGCATTGCATTATAATGCAAAAGAAAGGCAAATTGAAGCGCCTGACGGTAGGGTGTTGGCATACTTGGGAGAGTTGGCTGTACAGGAAGCATTTGGGATCCCAGCTTACCACAGAACATCTTATCGGACAAACGATGAGGCACGCAAACTTTATGAAGACAAACAAAACCTTTGTGCAACGAATATGAACAAGTCATGGTTGGTAAAACCCAGACCCTCAGCCAAAAAGATGCCTAAGAAGTTGCTTTGACCTGATTTTAAAGAAGATTACGGAGATATGGTCTTGCTGCTGAACAGAATAGTGGGTAACCCTCAGGGTGCACCCTTTGAAACTTGGATGTATTACTTCCGGGGTGAAAATGATTAACTAGTCAAGAATGATCAGTGATAGTATTCACGATTAGTTGGTGAACTTGGAGAAGACCAAAGCCTTCCATATGAGTTCCTATGTTATATACTTGCTTGCTCGAACCTACCGATATGCTAGCTTAATCTGCAAGGGTGTAGTCGGCAACGGCGAAAGAGAGTTCAAGGTTTACAATTACTATCCTCAATTGCAGTTGAGCGAGAAGTCACACTTTAGACGGGTGCATGACGCCTTTCTAATGTATATCACCCGGATACTCCAAGGTGGAACACATCAAAGGCTCACCCATGAGGCAAAGAGTTTAATCAACAGATATGGATCCTGGTTTATCCAATTTCCCAGATTCACCTATATTTGAATCCAAGGATTCACAGGTTCTCCTTATAGGTTGCCAATTTATCCTACTAACAAAATGATTTTGTTGGAAGATCTAAGGAAGTTAGAGACATTTCAAAACATCCAAAGGCCAAAACAGAAAGCAGCAGTCACGTTTCCACTGTTTATTGGAAACATGTTAGAATCTTGTCCATCAGCACAGGCAACAGAGAGTGCCCGAGTGGAAATACAATGGTACCCATTCACTTGATACAAGTGTAGGAATGACTTTGATCCACTTAATCATATTGGAGTAGTGGACGGAAGAAAATACAAACACAAAGTCGACCTTGAAGACTTTTGGGCAAATGTTGCTGATGAGCATGAAGTAAGGAAGAGATTTTGGTCAAGATTGCCTTTGGATATGATCAAGACAACGAAACTCTTCTGTGTGCTTGATCAACTTGATGATGATGAAATGTACGTGCAACCTGGCTTTGATGAAAGATTGTCGCTTCCTCCTGTTAGATGGTCTAAACCGGAACTTGGTGACCTAACAATTCTTATGAGGCCTGTGTTTAAGTACTCGCAATGGTGGGTAGACCAGCAAGTTCAAATTTTGCGGCATCGGAATGTGCCATTCACGTATGACTTGATGGGCAGGGCAGAGTCTTGTTCTTCCAATGCCGGTGCTTCTCAGGGAGATGAACTAGTCGAGGATGCCAAACCAAAAAAGAGAAAAGGTAAGGAAAAGGCGGGAGATGAGGAACCAGTCCAGAAGAAATCCAAGCCCCTCCACTCAACCACATCTAGAAATGTGGAGGAGATATTGATCATGGAGGAGTCATGGGGACAATTTAGAATTCCCTCGCCAGTTCTCGAGAGGGACATGGAGCCAATGCAGCTAGAGGATGATTATCATCACTCCCCCACAGGCACGGAAATTTATGAGTCAGATGAGGATGTGGATGTCATGGGAGGTGACTTCCAAGAGGGAATGATTTCAGCCCTCAAAGGAATTCAGGAGGATCCATTTGTGCAGGAAATCCGGGACATACAAGACATTCCAGATGATCAGGATGATGGAGTTGAACAAACAACAATCCCAGATTGGCTAAAGGAAAGACTTAAAATCAAGGTACTAGCACATATACCAAAAGAAGATGATACTGCAGACTTCTTGGCAAGGCTAGAACAAGTTGCTACAAAGAAGCCAACCAAGAAATTCTCTACAATACAAAGAGATGAAGCTGGTAATCGTACTGTGCAAATTGCAGTGCCTACAGTTGAGAAACCGCTAGATGAAATTGCTCCAAGTCAATATGCCATTACAGTCATTGATATTGGTCTGACAACAGAAGGACAGGAAGTTGAGGACCTGGATAATTCTGTTTCTACCATTAAATCCAGGCTACATGAAGAAACTTTGAAGAAAAGAGAATACAAAATGGAGATTCAGCACCTAAAAGAATATATTTGGCATTTAACAAAACCGCTCAATCAAGGTGACCAATTAGCCCCTCCACTTCCAAATTCATCACAGGAACCGGTAAGGAATTTTGAAGAAGAGTTGACTACCACCAGGGAAACTAAAGAATGGATGGCAGGGAAAGAGGTAGAAGTAAGGGCATTCGTGGAAAAGTTGGCATATGTTCATGGACAAACTTCTCTACTCTCACGAGTTGCAAACTTGGCAGAAGCATGGGATGGACTCCAAGACATTCAAGGTAAAATCATTCCATGTCTTTGAGAGATAAAGGGAATTCCTAAGCAAAGGTTGATTGATGAAGGGATCATTGCAGCAAGAGCGGCATATGACTTCAACAACTGGTATTGTGCATTGATTTCATGAGGAGAAGTCTTGGAGAAGGTAAAAGCAGAAAGTGCTAAAATTGAAAAACAGGGGAAAGGAATCCAAACTAATATTTTCCACATGGTTGCGGATGTGTTAGACAAGGACATTGTCCGAGAGAATGAATTGCAGCCGGGCAATATGCAGAATGAAGTTCAAAGGATTTTCTCCACCATGCCAATCTTGAAAGAAAATTTGACTAAGGCATTTGACCTCCTGATTGTCCAAAATACCTTCCTGCAGCAAGAGTCAGAGTGGATGATCGCTTTTGCAGAATGTGCAGATAGTCTGGATTTGCTGGAGTACAAAGTCAACACATTGTCGGACATCGCCATCGAGGAAGTTAGCGCCATTGTGTCCAGATTCATTGGACGGAACAATGTGGAAGCGGATAAGGACACAACTCTCAGTGGATGACTCATCTGTTTGTTAACTGATTGATATTTAGGCAACCCTAATTAGGGTTATGTTTTTTAAAATCTGGGCCATTGATCTTGAATTAATCTTGGTCGTTCATTGTATTCAAAAACTCTATAAGTACCCCCTCTCTCTCATTTGAGAGGAAGGAATTAGAAATCAGATTAAAGATAGAATTATAGAGCATAGATAGTAGGAATAAGAGAGATTTTTATGAAATTGTTGCTGAAAACTATTTTGATGATAAAGTTCATAATGCATGAGATGCTTTGAATCCTTTCATTATCAAATGGTTGCATGGTTGCTTATTTCTCTTTCTCGTATAATGGATTTAGATTAGAATTTTATTTGAATATATATATTAGTGGGATGATAGATTCATGGTAAAGATTAGTGAAACTTAGCTCATACTTTCTTTGAATGGATGCTTTTCATTCGATGTGTAAAGTTAGACTGAGCTTTTGATGTGGATGCTTCAAATTTTACTTCGAATAATGTTCTATTGATGGTATTGTTCGTAGTGAAGAAATCTTAAGCACAAATCCTAGAAGATTGCACTTGCTTTGTGTAGTTGTCATTTTACATGGCGAAACAAAGTATGGTTTTGTTTAGTTTCACTCAATCCTTGCAGTCTCTTGATTCTGTAGGAATAGTATAGGATTTCTAAACCCTTACTCCTTTTTTCATTTTTTATCTAAAGTTAGAAAAGTCCAAAAAGTATAACACTGCATTCGAGTCCTTGCTTTTAAGTAACTTACTAGAGTAAATCCCTTTGGGTTACTGGCAAAATCACAACGACCATAGAGCTTATCCACACCCCAATTTACGAAACATTGGAATTACCGTGTGACCTTTCTTGCAATCTTAGCACAAGAGGTAGTTTTTCAAGAGAGGATAGAGTGTCTCTGGATACTTTATTCTAGAGTGTTTGGTGCATCATAAAACACGCATCAACAAGTCCAAACACATTCACCATTTGCACTCCCATTTTAGGTGAAAGTAAAGCTAGTGTAGAACAAGGGTTAATGCTCTCCCTTATCAACCCTTTTTGTAACAAATCGCATGTCGGTCTTCTCATTTCTTCATTTTCTTTCAGAGATAATGGATATGCAGCTTGGTTAGGAAGCTTGGATGTGTGTAATACCTTGTTAAGGAGGTAACCTAGCTGATAGCTCTGCTATAGTTATATCAAAATATTCTTTCAACAACTTTGCATCTCTAGTGGAGCTTGTATCCTACTAGGCTCCCTTGCTTCTTTTGGGCATAACAAATAACAAGTTGATTCCTTGATCTCCTTGCAAAATTTCTTATAACTCATTGAAACAAGTAACAAGGCTGACATTTCAAATGCATCATTTTCTTTCCATAGTTTTAAGAGTGTTTTCTTTCCTTCATGCTAAACCTCATAAGTATTCTCTCTACCCCAATGGATTACATTTCAGTCATACAGCTAAGGACTGCCCAACAACAAATGACATGCATCCATCAAAACTACATCACAGAGCACTTCATCCACATAAGGGCCAATTTTGAATGCCACAAGACAAGATTTATCCACAAGCACACTATGATCCTTCTTTAACCAAGAAATCTTGTAGGGTTTAGATTTTGGAACACAAGCAAGTTGTCATTTGTCAACTATTTCTATACTTGCCAAATTATTGGTAGATCCACCATCTATGATCACCTTACATACCATGTCCTTACATTTGCATTTTGTTCGAAAGACACTCTTCCTATTCCATTCAGCTTTAGGGGTTTCTTTGTTCCCAGATATTAATGTTCTTCTCAACATTAGGTTCTCTCCTGACTCAGCTTCAACTTCTTGTGACTAGTGGTTTTCTTCTTCTTGGACTACCATCACCCTTTTGGGGTTTTGAGGGCATCTATAGCCTTATGGGCTTCATCACAAATAAATCACTTCAAGGGCTTCCACTCCCTAGAAGGTGATTGTCCACATACTCTACTCCTAAAGCTTCCCCTTCCTCAAAAATCTGACTTCACACTCTTGTCTAGGTCTTTTTTTTTATAGGTTTGGAGGAACTCCCTCATTCTTCGTTTTGGTAGTATCACCTCTCTTACTCATAAATTTTCCCTTTTGGTTTAGTTTCTCCTCCACCCTTAAAGCATAGTCGTAAGCTTTGTTCATCGTAGGTACTTTCAGCAATGCAAGCTCATCCTGAAATTGAAACTTTAGTCCATTCATATAACAAGCTTCCACTTGCCCTTCACTCTCTTGTATATTTGTTGAAATTGTTCAATATAAGCCTGTATTGATTGATCCTTTTGTTTCAAATTTTGAAATTATTTTATAAAAATTGCTGGTAATCAGAGGGCAAGAATTGAGCTCTCAAATGTTTTAGCATCCTAGGCCAAAGCCTGATTTTATCTTTTCCTTGTTTTCTTCTTGAAATATGCAAGTTCTCCCATGACAAGGTTGCATGTGACTTAAACTTGTTTGCAGCAATTTTCAATCTTTTTGGATCATCCTCATCGATGTCTTCCATCTCAAAGTACTTCTCAAACTCTTGGACCCAATCTAGAATTGCATCTGGGTTGATCTCACCTTTAAAATCAGAAATATCAACCTTTACCTTGGAATTTTGGCCTTTTAAGGCTTCAATAAGCCTCTCCATAAGGTCTAATGAATTAGCAACATTTCTACGAGGGCCTACATTCCTCCTACCCCTTCCTCCCCAATTCACAAGGATTCCTCTCTGCACCATCACTGACTGCTCTGATACAAAATTGATGCAGATGGTACCTCTGATCTGCCCCTAACCAAGTCTGTTTGTAATGCTCACCATTTCTTGTTCATAGACTCCATGAAACAATCTGCTTCTGGAAAAAAAAATCATACATGCTAACCAAAACAAAATAGTAAAACAGAACCTAGATTCACAAAATTAGAATGCACATGTGAAGACTAGAAAGAGAAACAGAGACAGCAATGATAATCAATATTTTCATTAACCAAAGTCCTTGTAGAAGAAACTTCCACACAGCAAAATCCTCCCCAAAAGCCAAAACTTCCTCTCCAAAAAATACCACCAAAAACCCCTCAAGAAGGAAAAAGAAGAGCCCAAAAAGAGGAACTGCCAATTCTAACAGTTACAACCCAAAAATGCGTGAACAACTAGGAAAAGAAAAAACTGACAGGTGGTGGGGACCCATCGATTAATCAGCGGTTACATTAATAAAATTGGATTTGGTCACCAAGCACAGGAAATGCTTGTTGTTTGCTATATTTTGCATCTATATGGATGTTGTTAAGGTACTCCCCTGTAGTATTACCTTGCCTTTTAAATTGGGTAAATGGGTTCAACAGATATTTTTCAATAATTTCATGATTGTGTGTCATTCTTGCCTCAAAGTGGGACATTCAAATGTTGCATTCCCCAGCAACAAGCAGAAGCAACCTTCTGGATGAAAAAGAACATGCTTCCCCACCTCCCAATGGTGAAATTTATAGTTCCTTGACAAATGGAGCTAATTATGCTTGCAAGACCCTTTCTGAGGAAGTCCTGAATGTGGATTGCAGGAGGAAGGAATCTGAGTTTAGGGATTCCCAATTTTTTTCCCCTTAGATTGAGCAGTGGTCAAGAGAAAGGACTCCTTGTGGTCCTTGAGGTCCATCTGATTCAAATGATAAAAAAAGGTTATTCAGCCAAGAAAGGTCTCTCCACCAAGGATAAGATGGTTGAGGGCCTGAGGCTGTCCAAAGCTCCTTAGTGTTCTTTGGTTGTAAGCCACCCTGATTCAGTTGTTCTTCCTTGGTATGTGGGTGGTTTTCCGATTTGATCTTTCCTGTTTGTTTGCTGTTGTAAAGCAGCTCTAGTGCTGCCAATCGGGTTTGGACCCTTTCAAAAACCCACCCTTACCATTGATCAAGAACTTAATAGTGCAATGTTTTAAACAATCACATAAAACCATTAAATCATCCCTTCTAATTATTGTCAAATTACAAGTACAAGGTATATGTATCTCATATTTCTAACAGACATTTGTTTGTGCTGAGAATAAATCTTACATAGCAGATATTTTACTTACCTGAACATATAAGGGTGTGAGGCAAACGGTAGGCATTCTTCCAATGTAATGTTGGCAAATAAGAGTGTAGACATGCAGCAGGCAGCTCCTGCTAGATGATATTTATCCTCATCCAACCATTTGTATGCTAGCTCAAAGTGATACAGTTTTGAAGAATAATTCTGGTCAAAGGCAATCAATTCTTAAGATTACGTATCATGTATAAGAACTCAAAAACCTTTTAGAAGCTACTCCCCTGTTCTAAGAGAAGTTGCAATTTCCCAGGCTTAAAGTGTCTCGATTGCAGACATTTATGAATAAATGGTCTGTCTTAAAATTTAGGGTGTTAGCTTTTCAGTGTTGTTCAGTTTGGCAATACCAGCATACAGAAATTTATTTTTCTTCCTTTTATTTTTTTATGTTATTTTGATACAAGGAATACACTTTCACAGTTGCACATTATTGACCTTCATTTAATCTGTGTGCTTTTTCAGTTTTTCCCAGACTCTGGCTCTGTAGGCATCTTATTGTATTTGTAACTTATTTTCTTGTTTTGTTTTTCTTGGTCAATTTTTGTAGTTTGAATTGGCAGCATCAGCTATGCCAAAATCCAAGGCCTAATCCTGACATAAAACCCTTTTTGTTGATAATAATTGTGGACCAAAAATTGAAAAAATGGCCTATGCCCCCTGCAACCTGCAAATAATTTTATTGGAGCATTTGCTAAAACAATGCCCTTTCACCTACCTGTAACCAGTTATATAGTATATGAAGCTGCACACATTTTTATTGTACTTTTGAGAATGATGTTTTCCCTAACTTCTAATTTGTTGTATGTGTTCATAATGAATATAATTTGATATCCTCTTATGAGTGTTGGTTACCAGCCATTCCAACCAACGCCTAGCAATCCATTTAGATTTTAGTACTCTGCAGGTTGAATGGCTAGTCCTGCCTGTGGCTCATTTTGGTCTTCCTGTGGGACCTGTGGGACTTAGTACTGGAGCAAATGCAGGTAAATTGTCTTTATATTATTACTGATTCAGTATCATTGCGGAAATTTGATGTGACTTCTCACTTATGGTTGTCAACTTGTCATTGCAGAAATATGGATATTTTGTATATGTATGGTGTGCGTACTCTCTTGTATTCCCTTTTCTCTTCTTTGTTGTCAGTATGTAATAATGTTTTTGTCAAATTCCTTCTTTAGCTGCTCTTGTAAAGCATCTGAGGACCCCTCCAGTAAATGCCCCGCCAGAAGTTTATCAATCCGAGAATTATGAGCATCTCTTGAAACGAGCAAGGCCAAGTGCCCAGCCACATGAGGAGGTATTTTATAAACCTCATTTCAGTCTTCAATTAGTTAGCCACGCCTTTTTGCTGATTTGTGCTGAGGAGAGCTACATATTTAGTTTGTAGTGCAGTGTTTTGCATTTGAAATCAAATCAAAACTGTAAGTTTTCAATGGTACTGTTTATGACATGCACTCACATTTAAACTAGTTGCAAGTCAGTTATCATTGTACAAATCATCTTAAGTGCCTGTACTCACAGGAAGATCCTTGTAAGAATGATTTTTCAACATGAAGTATATTGAAGACCAGGTCCTGAGCAGTGAGTGGGATGAGGTTGAGAGATACCTTTCTGGTTTCAACAAAGGTGATGACAATTGTTATTCCATGAGGATGATTTTTGAAACAATGAAGCAGAAATATTTAGAGGCATTGGTAAAGGTCGTTCGCTTTGTGTTGAGTTTTATATACTGAAACTACTTTTCCCAATCAATATCTATTGGCAAACTTGTTGGATTTATGGGACAACAAAAACACATATACAATCTGAGCTAAATATTTGCAAATTGAGTACCTTTAACTGCAGAGTTATTCCTTGGGAGGCAAGCTTGGCAGAAAATACTGTGTAGTGTACCTCCTTTTTGTGGAGAATTCAAAAGGGTATAATCCGTTGAATATGTATAGAATCTACTATAGATAGCTAAGAACAGGACTAATTTTGTCCAAATTCTTGATTATTTTGGGCTGAGGTTATTCGTTCTATTCCATTGTGAGAGAAATTCAATTTTGTGAAGTATAGTTGGTTGGTAAACCAAAATGTAGAACATTTGTGCCAGAGGTGAATACTAATAATGCTGAGATAACTTAACTAGAACAGTGCAATGTTTTGAACAATGACATAAAACTGGTAAATCCTCTATTATAATTATTGACAATTTACAAGTACAGGGCATATAATATATCTCATATCTCTTAGAGACCTTTGCTTATGCTGATAATAAATATCGCCTAGCAGATATTTTACTTACCTGAAACATTTAACGGTGCGAAGCAAATGGTATGCATTTTTCACAAGTAATTGTGTCAAATAAGAGAGCAGATGTGCAGCAGGCAGCTCCTGCCAGATAATATTTATCCTTGTCCAACTGTTTGTATGCTAGCTCAAAGCTATACAATTACGAAGAATAATTCTGGTCAAAGGAATTCAACTCTTAAGATTATGTATTATATATTAAAAATGAAAAACTTACGGAAGCTAATCCCCTATTTCAAGAGAAGTTGCAATTTCCTGGACTTAAAGCATTTTGATCGACAATTATCAATCAAAAGTCTTGTCTTAAAACTTATGGTGTTATAGCTTTTTATCGTTGTGGCGGTCACAGATAAAAGTTCGAAAGGGGATGGATTTCCTTTTCTAGGGATAGGAAGATGTTCAATGGTGCATTTTACTTTGGCACCCTGCTCCCTAGAATCTTTCTTTACTTTTGTGGTCATTTGGGTCAGTTGGTTCAGGTCTTATTGGTTTATCTATGATGGAACTGTATGCTGTCTTGGCCATAGAAGTTGTTGGATGATCCTGAGGTTATCCAGATACTAAGTAGAATAGGTTAGAAATAGTAATAAGCAGTCAAATGGTCTGGAGCAAAAAGGGTGGTTGACAACAACAAAAATGTTGTATAAACCCCACCATGTAAACAACAAAAAAATATTAATGAAAAATATTATTTTTTAATTCTGTGATAGACTTTTGTATGGGTGGGAGACCCAATTAGAAAACCCTTTTTATTGCATATAAAATAATTGAAGCCAATATTCCAAAAATCTGCAAACAGTCAAAACATCGATCTCATCCAAGAAAAAAATTGAGGATTTTACACTACAAACAAGATTACGTTGATGTACAAACGAGTCCACCAAGAAAGTATGACTCAATTAGATTGCAGAAGGGAATGAGTTTCAACTGTAGGCTTTAGCACTATCTTCTCAATAGGGATGATTCTTGAACCTCTTTACAGTTTCTCCTCTTGTAACCAGTGAACATACCCTGCCAGTATTTTTTCAATTTATTTAGTTGCACTTTCTCATAATTCTGACTTACAAATTTCCAGCTTATTCTTATACTTCAAAGATGTAATATCATTCCCCCCAAACACCCTATTATTATTTTACATTTAACCCATATAAAAACAGTACAGAAAGAAAGTAACCAGGGGAGTAATGAGTTGGGGAACCTGGCTTAGGATATTAATCAAGGATATCCACTGTGATTCTTTGTTCTTGCTTTGTTTGGTGTAAAAGGGTTGGGGTCCTTTCAAAAATCCCAACTTTACCATCAATCAAAAGAATAATCAAAGATATCCACATCACAAGAACAAATTTAAATACAATCAAACAAGCATCACACATTCATCAAATGGAACACTCAAAAACTCCCTAAAGATATCTCATCCTTGCAAATTTGTCAGTCATACGAAGCATCAGCATTTTCAAGTGAAAAGGCCCTGCGTAATACAAAATGAAAATATTATTCAAATAGAAAACATCAGCATCTCTAATTCAATGTAGAACTTAAAAGAATTTTGAAACATAATAAACTGATGCTTCTCTGGCTAAGATATATGCCCCATCTGCTCACATCCAAGCACTTCAAGTTCTACTCATGAAACAAGATAATTCAATAATTAAACCATCATAGATGAAATCTGATATACAAATTTCCAATACCAAAGAGTAAAAATTGAGTATATTAATGTATCTCAATTCAAATACCTTACAACCATCAAAGTCAATCAACTTGCTCCTAAAACAAAGAAATTACACCCTTGATGCATTCCCATCAATTTTTTCTTGCAAATGATTATACAAATTAATAAATAACCGACACAGAAGATAGAGCATACTATTGCATCTCCAATTAAAAATTGAAAATAAAGTCTACAAACAGCAGGGGCTGCTTCTAAAGTTGGATGTGAAAAATGCTTTCGATTGTATTTGCTGGGATTTTTTAGATAGAGTTAAATGTTTGGTTTTGTTGCTAATTGGAGACAATGGTTAGCCTCTTTATATTCATCTCCCTCTTTCTCAGTTTTAATTAGTGCGAGCTCAAGAGGCTTCATTAAAAGTTCTTGAGGTTAAAGACAGGGAGATCCCATATCCCTTTACTTATTCATCATTATGGTTGAAGCCTTAGAAAGGGCTTGAAAAATCTTCAATCTTTGAGACAGATCATGGATCTTCAGATTAACACTGAATGTCCTATCACTCACTCCCTATTTAAAGATGATAACCTCCTAAGTCTCAGCCCCAGTCTACAAGAAATTAATAGAGTTAAAAGCTTGCTTTTTCCTTACGAAACTGCTTCCAGCCTATAAGTCAATAAATTAAAATCTAATTTGTATGGAATCAACCTCAAAGAAAGATATATCAATTTTGTTTTGCTTGTCAAACTAGTATGGACATCGAAACCCTCCTTAGTTAATTTTGTCCAAGTTCTTAATTGTTTTTGGTTGACCTTATTAGTTCTATTCCGTTGCAAGAGAAATTCAATTTTGTGAAGTATAGTTGGTTGGGTAATCAGAATACAGAATGACGTTCTATAGGTGAATGCTAATAATGCTGAGATAACTTAATCAGATAAGTGCAATGTTCTAACTGTATGGTCCCATGGGGGGCTTGGGCTTCTATTTTCATGGATCAAGCAGTCCCATGAAGAAAAAAAAATTGTGCTATGGGATTAATTAGAATCTTTTCCAGAAAAATAGGAGCCCCTACCTTTTAGAAATGAATCTTTCAGCGGGTGAAATTGAGGTGGGGCTAGGAATTGCCCCTACAGCTTAGGAATTTTTTAGAAAGTTTTTTTGCCACTTGTCTATCACTTAAAATTTTAAATTCTTAAAAAAAATTTAAAATGAGAGAATTTTTATTTATTTATTAATTTTTACCAAAAATACTCCAGTTCGATCCTTAAATTTTGGAGTTCAAACTTTTAAGCTGAATTGCAAAATTGAATTCATGGGACCACTAGCCTTAAAATATTCCTAAAAAATCTAAGCAGCACCCATTGAATTTTTTTAGGAAGCCCCCCTCCATGGGACCATACCCTAAACAATCACATAAAATTGGTATATTATCCTTTCTAAATATTGACAGTTTACAAGTTGTATACATCTAATATGTCTTAGAGACGTGTCTATGTTGGGAATAAATATTAACTACCAAATGTTTTACTTACTCTAAATATAAGAGCATATACGATTGAATTCATTATGAACACATAAAATCATTTATCAAATAGGCAACTAGTAAGACAATAGGAAAGACCAACCAATCCCAAAGTAGTTCCTTAGATAAATTAGGAACTTAGGAAATTGATTGAATCAAGGATCATTCTTTTAAACAAATGTTTCTCCTAGGTTTCAAATTTGGTCCTAGTCAAGAAGAAGTATGGATAAATTAGGCTATGTTTTGACTTTAGAGACCTTAATAAAGCTTCATTGAAGGTTCACTATCTACTCCCCATAAACGCAAAGTAGTACTCCATGTTGGACAAATTCTTAGGATACAACTAAATTTGGATAAAAGAGGAAGATTGATATAAGAGGACATTTATTTAGGGATCTAATAAACAAGATCATTCTAATATACCTTGGTGATTTAACTATGTTCTCAAGGAGCAATGAATTATTATTTTGTGCATCTAGAAATGTCAAGACACCTCCTTCAATCCAAAGAAATGTATCTTTGATGTCCCTTAAGGCAAGTTGCTTTTCCATGTAACTTCAAAGGATGAAATTTCTATAGATCTATATAGAGTCCAATCAATCCTAGAGCCCACTCTTCCCCTAAGCAAGAAAGCCTTGTAGCCTTTCCTTGACAAAATCATTCTTTTGTAAATTCATTTTAGATTTTGTAGGATTGGTAAGACCCAACATACTAATGTTGAAGAAGGACCAATATTTCAAATGGATAGATAAGGGGAAGGAAGTATTTGAGCTTATTAAAAAAGCAATAGCCACAACTCTTGAGTTATAAATCTATACTTCTCCAAAGATTTCATCATTTATGTTTAAGGAGATAAAACCATCACTATTGTTCTCATGTAGAAGGGTGATGTAGAGCATGATGAAAACTCTATTGCATTCTTCTCCAAGTCTCTCAAGGTTAATGAAATTAGATATGAATTTATGGAGAGACTAGCCTATGCCTTTATTAGAGTGTTCAAAAAATTAAGACATATTGTATCAAATAACAAATAACAACTGTAGAGGCCCATTCATGCATTAGAGAGAATTCATGGGTGGTGAGATAAGTGAAAATCATGCCAATTGGATTGCTAAAATTCTAGAATTTGATATTGATATTGGGCTAACAAAGCTAGTCAAAGGTCAATCTCTATGCCAATACCTCATTGAGGATCTTATTACTTAGTATGATCAATAACGACAACAATGTAAAACCATTGAAGCTAATTCAATTGGATGGTTTAATAAAAGAATATGATTCATGGAAATTGGATGATACCCAAGTGATATTGTCTTCAAGGAAAAGATCTTATAAAATCCAATGAATCCCTTACACCTTGGTTAATGGGCTTCCTTTTAAAAGGATCTTTAATGAAGTATTGTTTAGGTGTTCTACAAAGAACCAAGCACCTGTATTGTTACATTATATTTATCAAGGGATATCAAGTGGGAACTTCTTTTTCCCATACTACAACCATTAAAATTTGTAGTGTAGAAAAATGTACTCTTTTATATGTTCACTCTTTGTTTGGGTACCCTCAATTAAATTGGACTTAATTATGCCTTGATAAGCCCTATTATGCATCTACAAGCCTAATAAATTACATTTTCTAAAGGGGAAACCCGACAACAATTAATTCCAACACATAATACATTACCTTGAATAATGTGTGTTCTAGGAATAGGGACCTAGGGGTGAATGGGTCCTCCGTAAGCCTTTGAACCCATTTTTAAAACATGATTTTGACAATATTTTTATAATCCCAAATTCAAATTTCAATGTCAGCTTGTAATGTTTAATTTTCAGGAAATTAAGGATAGATATCTATAAATACAAGGTCTTTTTTATTGATTCAAATCTAAGGATAAATCTAGCAAGAGGGTAACTTTCACAAGAGAAAATATTATTGTCAAGAGCATTGAAGAGCAGATTTATCAAACATTTGTTGCAACATTCAAGATCTTAAGCATCATGTCAAAGTTATGTTCATTCATGCATGTTTTGGAGCTAACATTGTGATGTAGGTTTCAAGAATTCAAGTCAATATTCAAGCACAATATCAACATCATCAATCGAGTCATTTCATGCAAGTTTCAATCCTTCAAAGATATCCATTCAAGGGTTTCAAATCAAGGGTTTGGTGAGTTGCAACATAACATTTGTTCATTCATCATTTCTTCATATTTCATTGTTTCAATTCAAAGTTTAATTACTAAAATGGGGTTTGACCAAGGCAAACCCCAATTCACCAAAAAAAACAAATTTTCCCCTCTTGTGTATGTGCAAGTTCATAGGTTGAAGAAAAGTTGAAGATCTCAAAAGAGCAATTTTGCAAAGTTCTCTTTGTTGTCACCTTTGTTGTAAAGCCACAAAAACTCAAATCTCGAGCTCATTTTTCATCATTTTTGAGTGAAACCAGTGGGAAATTGCATGTTGGATTTGTCTTCAGAGGCTCTTTCATTCAGTTCAAAAAGTTGTCTCAAGATCCATTCGCTATTTTCAGACGCTCTACAACCAATATTTGAGGCAAGTTTTTAAGTGTCGTCCACTCATCCAATTTGCACAAAATTGATTGTTTATGTTAGAACTATGCTCCATCTACATGAATGAGGTCTTAGGTTATAGATTTGAGCTCATTTCCTATTTTATTTGCATCTCCCAAAAGTGTTATTTGAACTTTACCCTTCGTCCACACACATAGAGGAAATTGCTAGATCTTTGAGTAAGTGCAAAAAGATGGGGGGCCAAAAAACATCTTAAGTGGCCACTTTTTTTTTTTTTGAAATCAGGAAATGCTGACCTTGGATGTGAAATTGAGGATAGTTACACTCACAATTTTTAGATGCAACAAAAACAAGGATCGTAGTGCTTTGAGTCTACTTTCTAAACTATTAGTATTTCTTTTAAAATGGTAGAGATTAAGGGGTTCAAAAGAGGGAGCCATAAAAAATGGTGTTGTTTTTGTCAAAAAAACATAACATAGCGACTTTTGTGGCTCCCTCAAAAGGTTAACTTTGTTTTTGTATTTTTAAAATCACTTTAGTGAGAAATTAGCTAATAGCATGTAGTTTATGCCCCTTTTTTTTGATAATTTTTTAATGAATATTTGATTTTTTACTAATTTTCAAAGTGGACACTTCTTGAAAAATAAAATTTTGGTTGTACTACCCCTATAAATTTTGAAAACTAATTGAAAATCAATTGTTTTTTTTAATATGTGTAGAATGGAGTCTAGTTTCTAAAAATGTAATTCATTTGAAATTTCGATGAACAATTAATTTATAAAAAAAAAATACCAAACACTAATTTTTGCCAAAAAACAAACACACAAACAAAAGAAATTAAAGATGAAAGGCTTAACATTGTCAAAATGGGAACAAAATTACATTGTTAGATAGCTAAGAGAGAGTCTAACATTACCTAGGTGTTCGATTTGTTCAACCTTGAAACACGTGCAAACCTGATGCTTAACATAAACATGATTATGTGAAATATTGTAGAATTTGCAAAAACACGTCTTTGGGTGTTGGGAAGGCACTCCAAGCCTTTGGGTTGGTATTCCAAAGCAAGTTCCAAGCCTAAGGCTTCGGGATTCCCAAAGCAAGAAATAACGTGAACGCATTATTTTATAGTTTTAAGACATTTTTTTGCATTTGTGCTTGAGTTGCCTAAGCAAGACATAATGTGAGCATGTTATAATGTGCTTGCATTATGTCTTTCTTTGTCCTAAATGCTAGTCTACTAAATGCATGTATGCATATTTGTATGTATGTATGCATGTATGCTCGTATCACATGTATGTATGTATGCATGTATGTATGCATGTAAGATTGTATGTAGTATGTATGTATGCTTGTATGTATGCACATGCCTATATGTATGTATGTATTTAGAGGGAGAGAGAATTGTAAGAGAGAGAGAGAGAGACAGAGAGAGAGAGACAGAGAGAGTTATCTAGGTAGTGTGGGAAGGAGAGAGGGAGGGAGA
The DNA here is from genome assembly GCA_007115665.2 of Sequoiadendron giganteum. NCBI lineage: Eukaryota > Viridiplantae > Streptophyta > Pinopsida > Cupressales > Cupressaceae > Sequoiadendron > Sequoiadendron giganteum. Next base: position 109,652,557 of record CM021109.1, read on the forward strand.
GACCTGAGAGAGAGGGTAGTGAGAGAGAGACCTGAGAGAGGGAGTGGGGGTGCGAGGGAAATACCTGAGAGAGGGAGAGAGAGAGGGGGGTGGGAGAGAGACCTGAGAGAGAGAGAGAGAGAGAGAGAGAGAGAGAGAGAGAGAGAGTTATCTAGTTATGTAGGTAGGGTTCTTGAGGGAGAGATGTGAGAGAGAGGGGGGGTAGGAGGGAGATAATTGAGAGAAAGGGAGAGAGGGGGAGTGGGAGATAAAGGGATGGGAGAGATAGAGAGAGTGAGAGAGAGAGAGAGAGAGAGGGTGTGGGAGGGATAGACTTGAGAGAGATAGAGAGAGGGGGGTGGGAGAGAGAGACCTGATAGAGAGAGAGAGAGAGAGTTATCTAGGTAGGGTGCTATAGGGAGAGGGAGTGCGAGAAAGAGGGAGTGGGAGAGATATGGAGTGAGAGAGGGAGTGGGAGAGAGATAGAGGGAGTGAGTGTGTGAGAGTTATCTAGGTACGGTGCTAAAGGGAGAGACCTGAGAGATAGGGAGAGAGAGGGAGTGTAATAGAGAGAGAGAGTGTGGGAGGGAGAGACCTGGGAGAGAGGGAGTGGGAGATAGGGGGTTGGAATGAGAGAGACTTATCTAGGTAGGATGGGAGGGATAGAGGGAGGGAGATAGAGTTATCTAGGTAGGGTGCTAGAGGGAGAGACCTAAGAGATAGAGGGGGGTGCGAGGGAGAGACCTAAGAGATAGGTAGAGAGGGAGTGATAGAGAGAGAGGGAGTGAGTGGGAGAGAGATAGAGGGAGTGGGAGAGAGGTAGGAGTGAGTGAGTGAGAGAGACTTGCAAGAGGGAGAGGGGGTGGGAGGGAGAGAACTGAGAGAGGGGGAGAGGGGCTGGAGGAGGGGAAATTATCTTGGTAGGGTGGGAGGGATAGTTGAGAGAGGGAGAGAGAGGGAGTAGGAGATAGACGAATAGGAGAGAGATAGAGGGAGTGAGAGAGAGACCTAAGAGAGGGAGAGGGGGTGGAAGGGAGAGACTTGAGAGAGAGAGAGAGAGAGTTACCTAGGTATGGTGCTAGAGGGAGAGATGTGAGAGAGAGAGGGGGGTGGGAGGGAGAAACCTAAGAGATAGGGAGAGAGAGGGAGTGCAAGGGAGAGGGAGTGGGAGAGAGAGGGAGTGAGAGAGAGGGGGGGTAGGAGGGAGAGACCAGAGAGAGAGGAAGTGGGAGAGAGGGGGTTGGAGTGAGAGGGACTTATCTAGGTAGGGTGGGAGGGATAGAGAGAGGGAGAGAGACTTATCTCAGTAGAGAGAGAGAGAGAGAGGTGGGATGGAGATAGTTGAGAGAGAGGGAGTGGGAGAGAGGGGGAGTAGGTGATAGAGGGATGGGAGAGAGATAGAGAGAGAGAGAGGTGGGAGGGAGATAATTGAGAGAGAGAGGAGAGAGGAGTGGGAGAAAGGTGATAGAGGGATTTGAGAGAGATAGAGAGAGAGAGGGGGGGTGAGAGGGAGATACTAGAGAGAGGGAGAGTGATTGAGAGAGAGATTAGGGTTTAGGGTTTAAGGATCGAGGTGTTACGGTTTTAAGGGTATAGGGTTGAGGAATTAGGGTTTAAGGCATAGTGTCCAGGGTTGAGGGTGTAGGGATAGGGTTTAGGGCTAAGTGAGAGACCTAGATGGCTAAAGAGAGATGGATGGCTAAGGAGAGAGAGAGAGGAAACCTCTAGAAAATCAGCATTTTCATAATGCGAGCATTTTCTGAAGAAGTTGAGATATAGTCATTTTGTATAGCAAGACAAAATACACTTGCATTAAAACACACTAACGTTATAATGCAAGTGTATTTTGGCTTGCTCTAAAAATAGTAAAAAAGTTAGCACACCTATGATCCAAGGCCACATGCTTTGTTATTCTCCTGGTTAAGCGCGTGTTCTGACAAAAAATATTTTTGATGATGTTGGGAAGTGCACATGCAAATTTTTCACATTCTACCACCTTTGCATGAACTTTCCACCACCTTTTTATGGTTTGCCAACTTAGGAAGGAAGAAATAATAGAGTTTTTACATTGAATTTGATATATATTAATTCAAGTCTAGATTTTTGTAGGAATTTATATTATGCATTGGTTATTTGTATTGTTGTTTTTAATTCTATTCAAGAGTATATACAATTGAACACTGAAAAGGAAACAAGCTTGTGAAAAACTCAAATTGTTGAGGAGTTTCATGCAAGAAGAAACAAAGAATACATAACTGGGTGGAACTCCATTTGAATCTCCATTTTTAGCTATGTGAAGTCTTTACACATTTTCTTTACATGTTCCTTAATTCTATTATGTTTCTTTATCATCCCTTATCATACATGCTTAATACAATGCTTTAATTTTGTTATTATGCATATTCCATGTTCATCATTGTTTGTTTGTTATTATAACCTTAGCCCCTCGTGGTACATTTTAAAATACACAATTCTTTACACTTGCCAATTACATTGAAAACCACATCTCTTTGAGGCACTTTGTTAAACAATTGACCTACCTTGTGTATGCTTCCATATTTTGTATACACATATATATGAGAGTAGTTATAAGTATGCAATACAATACATCATTTCTCAATCCTTTTCTAATTCCTCTACTATTATAAATAAATTGATAAATTTTTTTATATGGTTCATTACCTAAATTACTCTCTTTCAAAAATCACTTTTCCTCTTAAATTAATTGAATGCACAAATTTAAATAATTTGTCATTTAGTTGATTTCCATCTTACATTTAATTCAAATTTAGCACGTCTCCATATTTCTTCTAACCACTTCCAACTCATCCTCCACCTCATCATATGCCACACATTTTCATTTATTTATAATTTTTAAATTGGGAATATTCTCTCTAACCTTTCAACCTCCTAACTATTGGATCTCAGTTGTGATCATTGTTTGTCCTTGATGTCAAATTCAGTTGATATGAGGTTCATGGTTTTTAGCTTCAGATTGGGTCTCTTACAAGATCTTTATGCTACTTCATATTCAATTGCTTTGCATGGTCCTTTCATGGCATACAATTATAGATTTCAATTTTTGTTACATGAACATGTTGGTTCTGATATTTGTCATGGTGTTCGTTGTGTCAGGGCATGCATTAGCTTCATATATATGGCATTGTTATCTTGATAGGTTCAAGTTTTTTAGGTTAATCATTTCATATTGCTCATAGTGATCATTTTCTTTGAGGCATGAATCTTGGTTTCAGGTTTCTATATGATGATGCTAATGTGGATTGTTCTTATCAGTTTGATAGATGGTTTCATTCTGTTTGGATGGTCCTTTATTATTGCATGCCATAGGTATATTATTTTAGTTGATCATTTTCAGTTTGAGTTTGGCTTCGTTGATATTTTATCAGGTTGATCTTGGCATCTTTGGCTTTAGCACTCAGTGCATGGTCTTTTGATTATATCTACATGGCATATGATGTCTTTATTTAGTTTCATATAATTTGCTCCAATAAGGGTTGATGGTTTGACTAAAAGAAAAGAGGTCACTTTGATACCAGGTCTCTTTGCATTTGTATTGACAATGGAAGGTGAATTTATAAATTTTCATGAGATCTAGTTCATAGTTTATATATTGCTCTACTAGCAATTACCTTGGCTAAAGCATTTGAATTCAGGGAACTAGTATTTCATTGTATTACTTTGGTATATGTTTTTGAAGGATTTCATGGTTGATATGTCCTATGCTAAGAATATTGAAATTCTTATCATTTACACCCTTAAGGTATTAAGCTCTTAAGTGATCTATGAGATCATTTTTTTAAACAAAACAGTCGAGCTCTAAAGATTAAAATCTTTTTGTGAAAAAGCTTGGGTAAAGGTATTATTTCGGTGGTTAATTTTTTATCACATTAAACATGTGATATTGGTCTTTTATCATTGTTGATATTATGATGTTGACACTTTTAGAAAGATTATTATGTGTTGACAATTTTGATTGTTATGTCATGGATTTCCGAACTACTTTTCATTCTAAAAAGGACTTATGGGTCCTAGATAGTGGTGGTTCTAACCACATGACATGTGACAAAGATAAATTCATCAAATTTGAAGATTATGCTAGTGGAGATGTGAAGTTTGGTGATAACACTAGTATACAGATTAGAGGTAAAGGTTCACTTCTGTTAAATGAGGACACACCTATCTACAATGTGTATTATATGGAAGGCTTAAAGCACAATTTACTTAGTGTTCGCCAAATCTGTGATAGTGGTTATCATGTTATGTTTAATTCACAAGGATGTGAGATCAAGAACAATTTTGGAAAGGTTGTTGCAGCTGGGAGAAGGACAAAAGATAATGTTTATAATATTCTAGACACCGCTAGTAATGACAATAATGAAGGTATGTGTCTAATGGGTCAAGTTGAAGAAAGTTGGTTATGGCATAAAAGATTAGGACACATAAACTTTTAAAATCTTGTTAGAATCAGTAAAAATCAGAATGTTAAAGGTTTACCAGTCCTTAACAAACCATAAAATTTTGTGTGCAAAGAATGTTTAAGTGGTAAACAAACTAAAGTTAGTTTCAAGACAAAAGAAAATTCTTCAACAAAGCCCTTATAGCTAGTGCATACAGATTTGTGTGGCCCAACTAGAACAAGGTCAATTAATGGTGAAAAGTATTTTATGCTATTTGTGGATGATTATACAAGAATGGTTTGGGTTACTTTTCTTAAACATAAATCAGAGGCATTTGGAAGGTTCAAAATCTTTTGTAAAATGGTTGAAAAAGAAGCCGATTTAAAGCTTAAATGCCTAAGATCTGATAAGGGAGGTGAGTTCACATCTCAAGAATTCATTGATTATTGTGAACAACATGGTATTAAAAGGCAATATGCAGCCACCAAAACACCTCAACAAAATGGGGTAGTTGAACGTAAAAAAAAATCGTAAAGGAAATGGCAAGAACAATGTTAGATGAGGCTAAGTTTCCTGGCGTGTATTGGAAAGAAGTTGTTCATACAATTGTATACATTTTAAATAGAGTGCAACTTAGGGTGAAAACAAAATACACTCCTTATGAATTGTGGCATGGAAAAACTGCTTCTATAAAACACTTTAGAATCTTTGGCCGTAAGTGCTTTATTAGGAAAGATGATGAACATCTAGGAAGCTTTCAATCAAAGTGTGATGAGGGTATCTTTTTGGGATACTCAACTCATAGTAAAGCCTATAAATGTTATAACAAAAGGCTTAATAAAAATTTTGAGGCAGTCAATGTGAAAGTTGATGAAAGACCACATTTAGGAACTGATCTTGTGCAAGTTGATGAGGAAGAAAAACAAATAGAACTTGCAATAAAATCTGGAAATGTTGAAACAACAAGTCCTCAACATGATGAAACAACAAGTTCTGAAAATTGTGTGCCCAAATTCAAAATCTATTGCTAGATATCATCCTAAAGATTAGATTATTGGGGATAGATAAGTTGGAGTTCAAACATGAATAAAGGCTGCTAAAACTAAAGAACAAGCTCAAATAGCAAAGCATATAACTCTCACTAAATTTGAACCTAAGAATTATGATGAAACTCTCATAGATGAATGTTGGCTTAAAGCTATGCAGGAAGGAATAAATAAAATTGAGAAAAATCAAACTTGGGAGTTAGTCCCAAGACTTGATGACAAGAATGTCATTGGTGGCAAGTGGATTTACAAAAATAAACTTAATGAAAATGGCATTGTTGTTCGCAACAAGGAAAGGTTTGTCTAGAAAGGCTATGCTCAACAAGAAGGTATTGATTTTGGTGAAACCTTTGCACTTGTTGCTAGACTAGAATCTATTAGAATATTTTTGGCTTATTTTATTTATAAAAACTTCACTGTTTATCAAATGGATGTCAAAACTGCATTTTTGAATGGCTATTTAGATGAAGAGGTCTATATGGAACAACTTGAAGGGTTTGTTTGCAAATATAAGCCTAATTATGTTTACAGGTTGAAAAGGCCCTATATGGCTTAAAACAAGCACCCAGGGCATGGTACTCTAGGCTAGATAATCATTTGACATAAAATGGATTTGTTAGAGGAGGTGTTGACAACAATCTTTATGTTAAGGTTGAAGGTACTGATATTTTGGTTGTTGAAATTTATGTTGATGATACCATTTTTGGCTGCAATAATGTTGCTTTAAGAAAAAATTCTCTCATATTATGGAATCTGAATTTGAAATGTCAATGTTGGGAGAATTGACTTCTTTCTTGGTCTTCAAGTTTCTCAACTTGAAAGTGGTATATTTCTCTCTCAAACCAAATATGCTAGAGAGATGCCTAAGAAATATCAAATGGATGGATGTCATCCTGTTTGCACTCCAATGGTTACAGGTTGCAAACTCTTTAAGGTTGATGATTCTCCTGATGTAAATCAATCTGAATATAGGTCAATGATTGATAGTCTTTTATATTTATTTGCTTCTAGACCTAACATAATGCAGGCATTTTGCATGGTTGCAAGGTTTCAAGCATCACCTAAGAAATCACATGTTACTGCTATTAAAAAAATCTTTAAATATGTTTAGGGCACTCTTGATTATGGTCTTTGGTATCCCAGAAGTAATGGTTTTTCTTTAATTGCATATATAGATGTTGACTGGTCTGGTTGTTTGGATGATAGGAAGAGCACCAGTGGTGTTGCATTTTTCTTGGTGATCGTTTAGTGGCATGACACAACAAGAGACAAGAATTTGTTTCTCTTTCCACTGCTAAAGCAAAATACATAGTTGCCACCTCTTGCTGTACTCAATTACTATGGATGGCACAAACATTATCTGATATGGGTAATTACTGTTTCTATGCTTGTTTCTATTCTCTATGATAACACTAGTGCGATAAACATTTCTAAAAATCCTATTATGCACTCTCGCACTAAACATATAGCTATCAAGTTTCATTTTCGTAGAGAAAAAGTGTTGGCTAATGAAGTGTGCTTATAGTTTGTTGCTTCACAAGAACAAGTTGCTAATATTTTCACTAAACCTTTATCCAAAGAAGTGTTTGAGAGGTCGAGACTTTAATTGGGAGTTATCTCTCAATCTTTACATCATTGATTTAGCCATTTTTGGCTTATGGGGAGCTTGTTATAACATTTGTTCATTCACAACTCTCTTTCATATTTTATTTGCTGCTATTATTGTTCTACTTGCAGTTGGTTCTTCTGGTTATTGGTTGGCTTCTCAGTTATTTTTCATGGCATTTCATAGTCTTCTCCTTTTTTCTTTGTCATTGAGGCAAAAAGGGGGAGAGTCATTTGTTTTTTTTCCATCAAGGACAAAGGGGGAGTTTGTTGGCTCTCAGTTGTGATCATTGTTTGTCCTTGATGTCAAATTCACTTGATATGAGGTTCATGGTTTTCAGCTTCAAATTGGGTCTCTTATAGGATCTTTATGCTACTTCATATTCAGTTGTTTTGCATGGTCTTTTCATGGCATATAGTTCAGATTTCAATTTTTGTTACATGAACATGTCCGTACTGATATTTTTCATGGTGTTCATTGTGTCGGGGCATGCATTAGCTTCAAATATATGACATTGTTATCTTGATAGATTCAGGTTTTTCAGGTTAATCATTTCATATTGTTCATAGCGATCATTTGCTTTCAGGCATGAATCTTGGTTTCAGGTTTCTATATGATGGTGGTAATGTGGATAGTGCTTATCAATTTGATAGATGGTTTCATTCTGTCAGGATGGTCCTTTATTATTGCATGTCAAAGGTATATTATTTCAGTTGATCATTTTTTAGTTTGAGTTTGGCTTCATTGATATTTTATCAAGTTGAACTTGGCATCTCTGTCTTTAGCACTCAGTGCATGGTCTTTTGATTATATCTACATGGCATATGATGTCTTTATTCAATTTCATATAATTCACTTCAGTAAGGGTTGATGGTTTGGCTAAAAGAAAAGAGGTCACTTTGATACCAAGTCTCTTTGCATTTGTATTGACAATGGAAGGTGACTATAAATTTTCATGAAATTTGGTTCATAGTTTATACATTGCTCTACTAGCAATTACCTTGGCTAAAGCATTTGAATTCGGGAAGCTAGTATTTCATTGTATTACTTTGGTATATGTTTTTGAAGGATTTCATGGTTGATATGTCCTATGCTAAGGATATTGAAATTCTTATCATTTACACCCTTAAGGTATCAAGCTCTTAAGTGATATGAGATCATTTTTTTAAACAAAATAGTTGGGCTCTAAAGATTAAAATCTTTTTGTGAAAAAGCTTAGGTAAAGGTATTATTTCGGTGAGTAATATTTTATCACATTAAACATGTGATATTGGTCTTTTATCATTGTTGATATTATGATGTCGACACTTTTAGCAAGATTATTATGTGTCGACAATTTTGATTGTTATGTCACAGATTTCAAATGAGCATTACATTGACAAAGTCATCGAATGACATGAAGAAATAATTGTTTAGGGAAAAGACATAATGTTGGTTCTTTTTGCAAAGAATAGGGTTTGTAACCCTAGCCTCCACCATGAGGATGGTCTATTCTCTGCTGTAAATTTGTTCTTATCTCTCTCTTGGCCAATTCTAGAGGAATTTTTCATGTTCATTGTAACCGTAGACAACACGTTTTGAGCCAACACAATCTCGATAGTGGATAAGGGTGTTTCGAATATGGGCTGTTATATTGGTGGTTGGCATTGAATCTATTTGGTATTTGTTTGATTTCCTCACTACATGATCAGGTATTAATTCTTTTGTTTGGAGAAATGTAATAAGGCAGTTGTTGTTTCATTCTGCTCAAATGTGAAAAAGATTCGGTGTATTCTGACAAGATATCATGCTTTTCATTCTTTTTTTCTTCTCCATTATTAGGGTTCTGCAAATGTTGTTTGTTTTATTCAGCCTTATGAACATTGTGTGATGAAATCGGTTATCGTTCCTGGCAGTTTTTAGCAGTGATTGTTTAGGGTAAGCGCACCAATTGTGACACAATTTTGACTCTTAAGATGCCACTTTTTTTTTCTGAAATCAGGAAAATCTGATTTGCACGAGAAAATGAAGATAGTTACGCTCAAAATTTCGAGATGCAGCAAGAACAAAAGTTGAAGTGCTCCGAGTCTAATTTCTAAGCTACTATTTTTGTTTGAAATTAATGAAGATTAAGGGTCTCAAAAAGGGGGGGGGCCAAAACAGGTCCTATTTTTATCAATAAAAATAGCATAGCGCCTGAGGGCTCCCCCCTTATTGGTTAACTTTTTTTTAGAATTTCAAAAATCCCAATGGTGAGAAATTAGCTAACACCATGTAGTTTATCCTCCTTCTTTCGGATAATTTTTTTAATGAATATATAATATTTTATGAATTTTCAAAATGGACACATCCTGAAAAGCTGAAATTTGAGCGTGCTCCCCCCCAATTTTTTTGCAAACTAATCGAAAATTGTTTTTTTTTTTTTCATCATGTGTAGAATGGAGTCTAGTTTCAAAAAACGTAATTTGTTTCACGTTCCGATGAATGTGTAAAAATCTATCCTAAACCTAGCACATGTTGGTTTTTGACCAAAAATGAAGGTATTTACAATAGAAGCCATGGATCAAAACCTTAACTAAATCAAAATGAAAAAAGAATTATATATTTAGATAGCTGAGATAGAGGTTAACGCTATCACGGTTTTTTTTATAAACTTGCATTGAAAGATGTGCAAATGAGATGGGGAGCACGGTAAAAAATATGAGAAAATTTAGCAAATCCTATTAATTAACACGTCTAAAGCAGGCCTTTTGGCAAGCACCAAATGTGATGAGTCATTTGGCGAGCGCCAAATGGCCTACTTTGCATAGAACTAGATTTTTGCTTTCTCTGTCAGGGAAATTATATACATGAAATAAACATTTAAGTATAAGTTGACATTTACATATGGACATTTACTTTCTTATACTTTAAGTTATATTTCATGTATATATAGGCATGATGTTTGAGAGTGGTTTCAGATCTCTAAGAGTTATAATGAAAATTCTAGTTTTTGGAAGATCTTAATATTTTTAGACTTAGTCAAATTTCAGTAATCAGCATGTCAAATTTCAGTAATCAGGAGGTCAAATTTTAGTACTCAAGAGGTCAAATTT
>CM021109.1:109662779-109715581 GCA_007115665.2 Sequoiadendron giganteum
AAGTTTAAGTCACATGCAACCTTGTCATGGGAGAACTTGCATATTTCAAGAAGAAAACAAGGAAAAGATAAAATCAGGCTTTGGCCTAGGATGCTAAAACATTTGAGAGCTCAATTCTTGCCCTCTGATTACCAGCAATTTTTATAAAATAATTTCAAAATTTGAAACAAAAGGATCAATCAATACAGGCTTATATTGAACAATTTCAACAAATATACAAGAGAGTGAAGGGCAAGTGGAAGCTTGTTATATGAATGGACTAAAGTTTCAATTTCAGGATGAGCTTGCATTGCTGAAAGTACCTACGATGAACAAAGCTTACGACTATGCTTTAAGGGTGGAGGAGAAACTAAACCAAAAGGGAAAATTTATGAGTAAGAGAGGTGATACTACCAAAACGAAGAATGAGGGAGTTCCTCCAAACCTATAAAAAAAAAGACCTAGACAAGAGTGTGAAGTCAGATTTTTGAGGAAGGGGAAGCTTTAGGAGTAGAGTATGTGGACAATCACCTTCTAGGGAGTGGAAGCCCTTGAAGTGATTTATTTGTGATGAAGCCCATAAGGCTATAGATGCCCTCAAAACCCCAAAAGGGTGATGGTAGTCCAAGAAGAAGAAAACCACTAGTCACAAGAAGTTGAAGCTGAGTCAGGAGAGAACCTAATGTTGAGAAGAACATTAATATCTGGGAACAAAGAAACCCCTAAAGCTGAATGGAATAGGAAGAGTGTCTTTCGAACAAAATGCAAATGTAAGGACATGGTATGTAAGGTGATCATAGATGGTGGATCTACCAATAATTTGGCAAGTATAGAAATAGTTGACAAATGACAACTTGCTTGTGTTCCAAAATCTAAACCCTACAAGATTTCTTGGTTAAAGAAGGATCATAGTGTGCTTGTGGATAAATCTTGTCTTGTGGCATTCAAAATTGGCCCTTATGTGGATGAAGTGCTCTGTGATGTAGTTTTGATGGATGCATGTCATTTGTTGTTGGGCAGTCCTTAGCTGTATGACTGAAATGTAATCCATTGGGGTAGAGAGAATACTTATGAGGTTTAGCATGAAGGAAAGAAAACACTCTTAAAACTATGGAAAGAAAATGATGCATTTGAAATGTCAGCCTTGTTACTTGTTTCAATGAGTTATAAGAAATTTTGCAAGGAGATCAAGGAATCAACTTGTTATTTGTTATGCCCAAAAGAAGCAAGGGAGCCTAGTAGGATACAAGCTCCACTAGAGATGCAAAGTTGTTGAAAGAATATTTTGATATAACTATAGCAGAGCTATCAGCTAGGTTACCTCCTTAACAAGGTATTACACACATCCAAGCTTCCTAACCAAGCTGCATATCCATTATCTCTGAAAGAAAATGAAGAAATGAGAAGACCGACATGCGATTTGTTACAAAAAGGGTTGATAAGGGAGAGCATTAACCCTTGTTCTACACTAGCTTTACTTTCACCTAAAATGGGAGTGCAAATGGTGAATGTGTTTGGACTTGTTGATGCGTGTTTTATGATGCACCAAACACTCTAGAATAAAGTATCCAGAGACACTCTATCCTCTCTTGAAAAACTACCTCTTGTGCTAAGATTGCAAGAAAGGTCACACGGTAATTCCAATGTTTCGTAAATTGGGGTGTGGATAAGCTCTATGGTCGTTGTGATTTTGCCAGTAACCCAAAGGGATTTACTCTAGTAAGTTACTTAAAAGCAAGGACTCGAATGCAGTGTTATACTTTTTGGACTTTTCTAACTTTAGATAAAAAATGAAAAAAGGAGTAAGGGTTTAGAAATCCTATACTATTCCTACAGAATCAAGAGACTGCAAGGATTGAGTGAAACTAAACAAAACCATACTTTGTTTCGCCATGTAAAATGACAACTACACAAAGCAAGTGCAATCTTCTAGGATTTGTGCTTAAGATTTCTTCACTACGAACAATACCATCAATAGAACATTATTCGAAGTAAAATTTGAAGCATCCACATCAAAAGCTCAGTCTAACTTTACACATCGAATGAAAAGCATCCATTCAAAGAAAGTATGAGCTAAGTTTCACTAATCTTTACCATGAATCTATCATCCCACTAATATATATATTCAAATAAAATTCTAATCTAAATCCATTATACGAGAAAGAGAAATAAGCAACCATGCAACCATTTGATAATGAAAGGATTCAAAGCATCTCATGCATTATGAACTTTATCATCAAAATAGTTTTCAGCAACAATTTCATAAAAATCTCTCTTATTCCTACTATCTATGCTCTATAATTCTATCTTTAATCTGATTTCTAATTCCTTCCTCTCAAATGAGAGAGAGGGGGTACTTATAGAGTTTTTGAATACAATGAACGACCAAGATTAATTCAAGATCAATGGCCCAGATTTTAAAAAACATAACCCTAATTAGGGTTGCCTAAATATCAATCAGTTAACAAACAGATGAGTCATCCACTGAGAGTTGTGTCCTTATCCGCTTCCACATTGTTCCGTCCAATGAATCTGGACACAATGGCGCTAACTTCCTCGATGGCGATGTCCGACAATGTGTTGACTTTGTACTCCAGCAAATCCAGACTATCTGCACATTCTGCAAAAGCGATCATCCACTCTGACTCTTGCTGCAGGAAGGTATTTTGGACAATCAGGAGGTCAAATGCCTTAGTCAAATTTTCTTTCAAGATTGGCATGGTGGAGAAAATCCTTTGAACTTCATTCTGCATATTGCCCGGCTGCAATTCATTCTCTCGGACAATGTCCTTGTCTAACACATCCGCAACCATGTGGAAAATATTAGTTTGGATTCCTTTCCCCTGTTTTTCAATTTTAGCACTTTCTGCTTTTACCTTCTCCAAGACTTCTCCTCATGAAATCAATGCACAATACCAGTTGTTGAAGTCATATGCCGCTCTTGCTGCAATGATCCCTTCATCAATCAACCTTTGCTTAGGAATTCCCTTTATCTCTCAAAGACATGGAATGATTTTACCTTGAATGTCTTGGAGTCCATCCCATGCTTCTGCCAAGTTTGCAACTCGTGAGAGTAGAGAAGTTTGTCCATGAACATATGCCAACTTTTCCACGAATGCCCTTACTTCTACCTCTTTCCCTGCCATCCATTCTTTAGTTTCCCTGGTGGTAGTCAACTCTTCTTCAAAATTCCTTACCGGTTCCTGTGATGAATTTGGAAGTGGAGGGGCTAATTGGTCACCTTGATTGAGCGGTTTTGTTAAATGCCAAATATATTCTTTTAGGTGCTGAATCTCCATTTTGTATTCTCTTTTCTTCAAAGTTTCTTCATGTAGCCTGGATTTAATGGTAGAAACAGAATTATCCAGGTCCTCAACTTCCTGTCCTTCTGTTGTCAGACCAATATCAATGACTGTAATGGCATATTGACTTGGAGCAATTTCATCTAGCGGTTTCTCAACTGTAGGCACTGCAATTTGCACAGTACGATTACCAGCTTCATCTCTTTGTATTGTAGAGAATTTCTTGGTTGGCTTCTTTGTAGCAACTTGTTCTAGCCTTGCCAAGAAGTCTGCAGTATCATCTTCTTTTGGTATATGTGCTAGTACCTTGATTTTAAGTCTTTCCTTTAGCCAATCTGGGATTGTTGTTTGTTCAACTCCATCATCCTGATCATCTGGAATGTCTTGTATGTCCCGGATTTCCTGCACAAATGGATCCTCCTGAATTCCTTTGAGGGCTGAAATCATTCCCTCTTGGAAGTCACCTCCCATGACATCCACATCCTCATCTGACTCATAAATTTCCGTGCCTGTGGGGGAGTGATGATAATCATCCTCTAGCTGCATTGGCTCCATGTCCCTCTCGAGAACTGGCGAGGGAATTCTAAATTGTCCCCATGACTCCTCCATGATCAATATCTCCTCCACATTTCTAGATGTGGTTGAGTGGAGGGGCTTGGATTTCTTCTGGACTGGTTCCTCATCTCCCGCCTTTTCCTTACCTTTTCTCTTTTTTGGTTTGGCATCCTCGACTAGTTCATCTCCCTGAGAAGCACCGGCATTGGAAGAACAAGACTCTGCCCTGCCCATCAAGTCATACGTGAATGGCACATTCCGATGCCGCAAAATTTGAACTTGCTGGTCTACCCACCATTGCGAGTACTTAAACACAGGCCTCATAAGAATTGTTAGGTCACCAAGTTCCGGTTTAGACCATCTAACAGGAGGAAGCGACAATCTTTCATCAAAGCCAGGTTGCACGTACATTTCATCATCATCAAGTTGATCAAGCACACAGAAGAGTTTCGTTGTCTTGATCATATCCAAAGGCAATCTTGACCAAAATCTCTTCCTTACTTCATGCTCATCAGCAACATTTGCCCAAAAGTCTTCAAGGTCGACTTTGTGTTTGTATTTTCTTCCGTCCACTACTCCAATATGATTAAGTGGATCAAAGTCATTCCTACACTTGTATCAAGTGAATGGGTACCATTGTATTTCCACTCGGGCACTCTCTGTTGCCTGTGCTGATGGACAAGATTCTAACATGTTTCCAATAAACAGTGGAAACGTGACTGCTGCTTTCTGTTTTGGCCTTTGGATGTTTTGAAATGTCTCTAACTTCCTTAGATCTTCCAACAAAATCATTTTGTTAGTAGGATAAATTGGCAACCTATAAGGAGAACCTGTGAATCCTTGGATTCAAATATAGGTGAATCTGGGAAATTGGATAAACCAGGATCCATATCTGTTGATTAAACTCTTTGCCTCATGGGTGAGCCTTTGATGTGTTCCACCTTGGAGTATCCGGGTGATATACATTAGAAAGGCGTCATGCACCCGTCTAAAGTGTGACTTCTCGCTCAACTGCAATTGAGGATAGTAATTGTAAACCTTGAACTCTCTTTCGCCGTTGCCGACTACACCCTTGCAGATTAAGCTAGCATATCGGTAGGTTCGAGCAAGCAAGTATATAACATAGGAACTCATATGGAAGGCTTTGGTCTTCTCCAAGTTCACCAACTAATCGTGAATACTATCACTGATCATTCTTGACTAGTTAATCATTTTCACCCCGGAAGTAATACATCCAAGTTTCAAAGGGTGCACCCTGAGGGTTACCCACTATTCTGTTCAGCAGCAAGACCATATCTCCGTAATCTTCTTTAAAATCAGGTCAAAGCAACTTCTTAGGCATCTTTTTGGCTGAGGGTCTGGGTTTTACCAACCATGACTTGTTCATATTCGTTGCACAAAGGTTTTGTTTGTCTTCATAAAGTTTGCGTGCCTCATCGTTTGTCCGATAAGATGTTCTGTGGTAAGCTGGGATCCCAAATGCTTCCTGTACAGCCAACTCTCCCAAGTATGCCAACACCCTACCGTCAGGCGCTTCAATTTGCCTTTCTTTTGCATTATAATGCAATGCACATTCCACCATGAGTTCTGAACATTCAAATGCCGGCGGAAATCCTGCAGCTTGAACTATGCCATTCCACATCATTTTTTGTGCAATTGGCGTAAGCAAGAATTCATCACTTCCGTACATCCTTTTTTCTGAATTCATCAAAGTCTACATGGCCAAGGTTGGTATCCACGATATTTTTCCATTTTGAGACAATCTTAGACTCTGGCTGCGAACCCTTACTGGTGAATTTCATTTGTATTTTCTTCGAAGATTCTCCTTTGTCCAGCATAAATCTGCAAAAAAGTATGAAGAAAATATTAAAATTCAGAAATTTAAATTTAAATTATTTATGCCATTATTTCGAAAAAAACATATTCCAGCCAACTTGATAAATTAAATCTTGCAAATGATCATTGTTGGAAATGGAAGAATTTATCCAATCGAAAAGAGAATTCTTCGCCGGAATAAAGAAGAGAAAGTAAATCTGCCTAGTGCTCTGGCAATAAAATTGTGTTGCTGTTGAATAAATTTGCCTTTTACTACTTCACCTTTTACTTCAAAAGAAAATTCACTTTATTCACAAAATTTCTCTTGCCTTAGACAAAACTTTTTCTCACAACTTCGTTTTCGAAAGAATGATTTAAGAAATGAGATACAAAGCCAATTTAAGGTTGAAAATTCAACCCATTTAGCAGAGTTTACTTGTTTCCAATTAATCCAGTTTGAACTTGGCTTGCACTTCTCCTTCGAATATAAATTTTAATCTTCAACACCAGTTGTAAAGAAAGTTTCCAAATTCGGCGCTAGTTCAGTGAAGTCCCATTTTTTTTTCTCTTTTTCAAAATTTGAATTTTCTCATTTAATGGTTTTGGAAAATAAAAATATTAAAATAATATTTTATGTGTTATTTTTCAAACCATTCGTTTTATTTTATTTAAATCATGACATTTATTTATTTTTCAGAGGCGAATTTGAATTTCATTTTTTCCAAGCATTTCATACCTCTGCCTAAGGCGATTTTTTTCTTTTGTCAACTTTGCCATGATTTTGCCATGATTCCTCATATATTTTTTTGGCGAATTTTTTATATTATCTAGACATGCCATTTAATATTTTAATTTTCTAATGTCTAGACTTAGGCAAAATTTTAAATTTTTCCATTTATCCAAGTATTATGAATTTCACCAAGTGTTTTGCATGCCATTCAAGGCCTAGGCGGACTTGCCTTGTATTTATTCCATATATTGTAAGCCTTGGGCGGACTTCACCATGGCTTTTGCCATTTTTCCACATGCTAAAGCGGACTTTCTCTAGTCTCATGCCATCTCCTATCTTCTTGGAGCGGACTTGGCTAATTATCAAGCCATCAAACTCTTCATGGGGCGGACTTTGTCTTAGGTTCAGCCAACTTCTTAATATGCTGGGAGGACTTGGTCAAACTTCATGCCACTTCAACATGGACGGACTTTACCTTGCTTTGTGGCATCTTCTTTCTCCTTGAGCGGACTTGCCTATACTTTGTGCCATTTTTCACTTAGGCTGGGTGGACTTGGCTATTCTTTGTGCCATTTTTGACTTAGGCTGGGTGGGGTTGGCTAATCCTCAAGCCATCTCTTCAAGGCGGACTTGGCTTGCTTCCATGCCATTTCTTTAACTGTTGGGCGGACTTGTCCAAGGGTTTTTCCATTCAACTTGAGGAGGACTTGGCCTTGTGACATGCCATTTTCCTACCTTTCATGGCGGACTTAGCCATTCCTTGTGCCATCAAACTCTTCATGCTTGGGCGAATTTTCCATTAACTCATGCCATGTTCAACACTTAAGCAAATTTTCAGATTTTTCAAATTTTTTCACTCATTTCCATTTTGGGATCTCCTGAAGTTGATGTTGATGAAACCGTGACCTGTACACTTCCCAAAGATGGAAACCCTGCCAAAAATAGAATTTTTTCCAAAAATAGTAACTTTCCAAAAATAGCCCCTAAAAAATAGGGAATCCAGAATAGGCCAAAAATGCCAAAAATAAAGTCCCTAAAAAATAGGGGGTTAGAGTGAAAAACCCTAAAATTTAGGAGGTGTCAAAATTGACTGAAATGACAGTCAATCTTCATCCTCAAGGCCTTCTAAGCACTTTGATGATGTTTGTGCACTGATTCAGGCTCAAAATCACTTCTTGACTCGGGTGACCCTTCAAAAATTCAAACTCTAAGTACCCAAACGGAAGACCAAATGAAACCAAAGCGCAACGACAAAGCTCAAAAAAGCAAACCACTAGGGTCCCCATTTGCAATGGGGCGATGTGTGAAAAGGTCACAACAGGACTCTAGAACCATCAACAAGATGATAGTAAAGTATCAATACACACTTCCTAGAATGGATGGCATGCTAGACTATTTGGCAATTGCTAAGATTTTCTACAAGGTTGATTTGAGAAGTGGTTATCATCAAATTTGAATCTGAGAAGGGGATGACTGGAAGATGGCATTCAAGGATGGTTTATATGAATGGTTGGTGATGCCTTTCAAAATGTGTAATGCCCCTACCACTTCATGCACACCATGAATCAAGTATTTAGATCCTACATAGGAAAATTTGTCATAATCTCTTTTGATGATATTCCGACTCTTAGCAAAAGCATGGAAAAACATTTGAAACAACTTCAAATTGTGTTTGATACACTCAGAAGGGAGAAGTTTTTTATAGATCTTTAAAAAAGTGAGTTTTGTAGAGACAAGTTGGTTTTTCTTGGAAATGTGATTTCAGTAGGAGTAAGCATGGATCCCAAAAATATTAAGGCTACACTTGAATGGCCTATCCCTTAAAGCATTACATAAATAAGGAGTTTTCATGGGTTAGTAAACTTCTATAAGAGGTTTATTATAAATTTTCGCAGAATAAGTGCTCCATTGACTAATTGTACTAAAGGAAAGTCTTTTTTTTGGACTCAAATAGTGAGAAGTTTTGAGCAGCCTAAAAAGAAGGTTATGGAAATCTCTAACTTGCCTTAACAAATTTTGAGAATTTTTTTACCATTGAATGTGATTCTTTAGCAGTAGCCACTGGGGATGTGTTGAGTCAAGAAGGCGAGCTAACTGCCTACTTTAGTGAAAAACTAAATGATGCCAGATAAAGAAATGTATGCTATTGTCCAAGTGTTGAAATAGTGGAGGCACTACCTGTTACATAGAGAATTCATCTTGTTGATAGAGAATCAAGCACTGAAATATACCTACTCTCAAGCCAAATTATCACATAAACACGCCAAACGGTCTCCTTTTTGCAAAATTATAGGTTTGATGTTCAACATCTGAGTGGAAAAAGCTAATGTGGTGGTTGATACTTTAAGTAGGAGACATCACTTACTTGTCTCAATGACCAATGAGATTGTTGCATTTGAGGAAATGAGAGAGTATGCAACCAATCCTTATTTCAGCAAAGTTATTATTTCCCTCAACAGTCCTATTGTTGCAAGGAGTAGATTCTTTCAAGATTACTTATTGGTAGGTGGATTTTATTTAGAGAACTCCAAGAGGGAAAAAATGATTTGGGAAATGCATTCAAATGGCTTGAGGGTACACTTTGGAAGGGACAAAACTTACAACTTGGTAAGTGAGAATATTTTTTTGGCCTCAATTAAGGAAGGAGGTGAATAAGTTTGTTTCTACATGCAAAGTTTGTTAAGTTGTTAAAGAAGAACAACAAAACATAGGTTTATACAAACCCTTACTTGTTCTTGAGGGACTGTGGCTTGACATCTCCATGGATTTTGTGTTGGGATTACCTTTTACTCAGCAAGAAAATGATTCTATTTTTGTTGTTGTGGATCGGTTCTCGAGGATGGCCCACTTCATTCCATGCAAAAAAACTGCAAATGCAAGTAAGGTTGCTGATTTGTTTTTTAATGAAAGTGTCCACTTGCATGGACTGCCCAAAACTATTACCAGTGATCAAGATATAAAGTTTTTGAGTCACTTTTGGAGGATTTTGTGGAGAAAGCTTGATAGTAAAGTACATTATATTTCATCTATCACCCTCAAATGGATGGACAATCCAAGGTAATAAACATAAGTTTGGGTAAAATTTGCTTTGATGCTTAGTTGGTGAGAATCCAAGACAGTGAGATTTGATTTTGGCACAAACTGAGTTTGCTTTTAATTCAAGCATCAATAGGTACACTGGGAAGTATCCTTTCTAGGTTGTTTTGGGAAACAAATCCTAAGGGGATTGTTGATCTTATTGATCTTCCAAATGGGAAATGGGTTAGTTAAGATGCAACAGACTTTGCAAGACATATAAAAGAAGTACAACAACAAGTGAGGCACCAACCATAACTAGCCAATGAGCAGTATAAAAAGAAAGATTTCCTCAGAGCACTTATAACAAATTAAAACCCAAGAAAATGTGACCATGCAAAATACTAATTTTTTTTACTGAGAATGCCTATTTATTAGATTTGTCTAAAGATTTAAATATCAGTCCCATCTTCAATGTTGTGGATCTTTACCCCTATCATTCTAGTCTTGAACAAGTTCTTGATATAAATATGCTGAGAGACTTGACCAATACATTGCCATGAAAAAAGAGAGAGCCAATTGAAAAGATAGTGGACACTAAGATTGCTGCCACAAGATCCAAGATTTATAAGATGTATTTGGTAAAATGGGTGGGTTTAGCTGATTCCAACAACACTTGGGTCACTAAAGAAGATCTCATGAAATTTACAAAATTAGACTCTTCTGAACCATGAGATTCATTATCTTCCAAAGATAGGGAAGATAATGTAACCACTGATTGATTGATAGGTCCCCACTACCCGTCAGTTTTTTCTTTTTCTAGTTGTTTATGTATTTTTGGATTGTAACTATCAGACTTGGCAATTTCTATTTTTGGGCTCTTGTTTTTCCTTCTTGAGGAGTTTTTGGTGGTTTTGTTAGGAAAGGAAGTTTTGGATTTTGAGGAGGATTTTGCTGTGTGGAAATTTTTTCTATGAGGACTTTGGTTAATAAAAAGATCAATTATTGTTTTTGTCTCTATTTTTCTTTCTAGTCTTCACATGTGCATTCTGATTTTGTGAATCTGGGTTCTGTTTTACTGTTTTATTTTGGTTAGCATGTATGACGTTTTTTTTCTAAGAGCAGGATGTTTCATGGAGTTTGTAAACAAGAACTGATCAGCATTACCAAGAGACTTGGTTAGGGGAAGATCAAAGGTACTATCTACATCAACTATGAACTGACCAAAAGAGTTTGTGATGCCCCTCAGAACTACCTCATCCTAGTACTCCAAAGGCAGCCCACAAACCTTGACCCAAACTGAAATCTTATTGATGCATTCTTTCTTGAGGTCAAAACCAACTGACCATTTTTTAGGAATAAGCCATTCTTCCCAAGGAACCACAGGCTATTCAAGAGGGTTGAATCTGTTTGCAATTTTCATGGTTCATGGAGGACATATAAAAGAAGCCCTTCCACTAATTGGCTATCCCAACATGACCCCTGAGTTTTCACTTACATTGTGCATACTTTCTGAACACATCCATGTTAGGTCGAATCCCAAAAAAATTCCTAACTAGTGAACCTATCAATAATGGAGTCAAGGATAGAGATCAGCAAACCATCCATTGAGAAAGATTGCATAGGAAAGGAGGATGCCAAACCACTGGCAAAGTTACTAGTGTAAGGACCAACCACCTTAGCATGAACCGGACCATCCAATGCATACCCACAATGGGAGCTACAAAGTCTCTAGGAAGCACTTCTTGTGCATACATATCACAAATCTTGGCACCAGGAACAAAAGAATCGGCCATACAATGGCATTCAATGGCTTGAGGAACAGAAATCCCATAACCCAATCAAAGATCGTTTGCAATAGGAGTGGTGACAACCAAAACTTCATGTTGCACTACAGGAATATCCCTGGTCACTAGGGCAAGCACAATGGCCAAAGCAGAGGGGGTACCAGAGGAACAAGCAACCAAGATCCATCCTCCAAACACTGCAAAGGAACTCTGACAACTTGAGCTCCAACGAAATAGGGATGAGAAAAGAGCACAAAAACCCTGCAAAATCTCTTTCACAAACCAGATCTGCCACAACAAACAGTCTCTTTTGCAGCTGAAGGAACTAGTGAGCTCCTGGAAGCCTTACCCTTAACAGATGGTGACAGATTGAATTAGTGCAGCTTATGCACCACAGAGGTCTGTTGGTCCTCTAGCCAGAGGTCTATTAGTTTCACCTCTTCCTCATCATCCAAAGGATAGCTTTAATCATCCAGAAGATCGTTGTCTGAATCATTAGCAGCATTCCCATCCCCATCTTTGTCCTCACTACTATCTTCTGCACCAGTTGAAAAGCTGTTTTTGCTTTAAAAAATTCACTCTCCTACTCGTTCCCATTTGAAAATCTGTTTTTACTTAAAAAAAACTCTCTTATCTAATTATGTTAGAAAGGAGGGTTTATCAGTTTAAGAGATTGTTCAAAACATTGCACTTATCTGTTTAAATTATCTCAGCATTATTAGCATTCACCTCTAGCACATCATTCTACATTCTGGATCACCAACCAACTATACTTCCAAAATTGAATTTCTCTTGCACTGAAATAGAACCAACGAACTCAACCCAAAATAATCAAGAACTTGGACAAAATTATTCCTGTTTTTAACTATCTTCACATCTTCAAGGGATCAAAATCTTTTGAATTCTCCACAAAAGAAGGTACACTACATAGTATTTTCTGCCAAGCTTGCCTCCCACAGAATAACTATGCAGTAAAAAGCACTTCAATTTGCTAACATCTAACTCATACTGTACATGTATTTCTGTTGTCCCATGAATCCTACAAGTTCTCCAATGGATATTAATTTGAAAATATCATTTCAATACACAATACTAAAGAGACAGATAAGTTACTTATCCAATGCCTCTAAATATTTGTGCTTCTTGATTTCAAAAAATATTTTCACAGAACACTGATTGTGGTCAACTTTGGTGAAAACAGAAAGGTATCTCTCAACATCATCCCTCTCCCCTCTCAGGCCTAGTCCTCAAAATACCTCATGTTGAAGAATAATCCCGATTCCTGCTCCAGTCGGAGCAGAAATTTATACAAAATCTCAGAAAACTAACAGCATTCAATAAACTAAGTATAACTTTGAGACTTCCACAAGTAAACAAACATTTTTCATTTATATGTCTAGAATTAACCGTGTTTTATCATCTTTTTATTTTCTTAAAAAAAAGGTAAAGTAGAAACATACACCCACAGTTTATCCATGAAAACTTTAACAAAAATAAAAGTACTAACAAAGATTTACTCACGTGTGAACAATTCCCTTGAATTTCTCGTCATCCAGAAACTGCGGGACAACAAAAGCGAATTCATTGCTGCCGCAATATTTTGTCTCGGCAAAGAGAGTGATAATTATATTTTCATAGTTTAAGAGGGACCTTATATTCCATTTTGCCATTTAAACTGCTACAAGCACGGTAACAGGAACATATAAAACCCCCTTAAATTCGCCGAAAACTCGCATTTGGTCTGAGTCTTAAAAGTTCCTCACAAAAAAGGGCCGCTAGCCCGAAACACCTTAAGTCACAGATCTAGAGCCACAAAGATCGATCAAAAGAGCACAACCATATGATCAACACTCCGTAAGCTCTGATACAGGAACAGCGGAAGAAGAGCCTAACAAAAACACACTAGAAACAAAGCCTCGACAGAAAGACAAAACGCCAAAAACTCATCCAGTAGGGTTTCAACATTTTGACCTCAAAACTTTCTCATTCACGCATTCAAAACCTCAAAGACGATAAAGATGAAAAAGAAGATAACGGAATCCGAGCCCGTTTCATAAGCCTCGCAGTTTTTGGTGATCTGAGGTTTGCTGTAAAGATAGATAATTAGGCAAATTGGTCAACATGTGTGACAGAAGTTCACTGCAAATGCCATGCATAGCTCTGTATTTGTAGAAACTCTTTTTTTTCGACTAACAAGAAAGAATAGCGTAAAAATTGAAATCTAGATTTTCCATAAATCATAATTTTAAGCATTTTAGAATTCATGATCAGTCTATGATAAATATAATTACATTTTATGAATATTTAGATTGTAATGACAATAATAGTGTTCAATTGAAAGAAAAACAAATTATTTGTCTACGTAAAAAGTAATTATCATCTATTAATATTAAATATTGTGATTATAATTATATAACATGGAAAATTTTAATGTGAATAGAATAACAAGGATTAAAATCGGTGCTCGCAATCAATTCAGCAAGGGTTTGGAGTAGGAAGGTATGACCATGAACATCAATAGCTTCAATGTGAAGGTATTTTATAGTTAAAATTTTATAAGAAATTAAAAATTAATATACAATTATATTCAAAAAATGTTCTTCACTATTCAATAATTATTAAAAAGTATATCAATCAAGCTCATATTAATAGTTTAAAAATAAATCACAACCTATAAAATATATATTAATTTTGTTGTACTTTGACATTCATATTTATCCTAGATTATAAATTTAATAAAGAATCCATTCCATAAAATATATTTTTTTTTACAGATCCAACAATTACATGTAATTGATACATAAATATCTGTTGCATACAATTAAAAAAATACCCCAGATTTTGGTCATTAAAATTTTATTTACATTTATTTTAAAATAAATACCCATATAAATAGGTTTGAGTATAACAATTTTTTTAAATAGTAAAAAGGTTGAAACCTTTGAAAGGTATAACAAGGTTTAACAACACATTAGAAAACTAAACGTACCTAGGAGAAGAACAAAATAAAATCTGCACCTAAACAAGTATAAGCAACAATAGGGACAACAAAGTAAAGAGAAGACATTTTGGCAAGTGAGATGCTTGCAGCAATTGAAAATAATAAGTTAGAGATTTGGTAACACTATCAAAAGCTTAGCCCTTATACTTTGTAATTCACATATATCTCATAGAAATTTGTAAATCAAATTTGTGATAAGAATTTAAAAATAAAAAATTTATACTTTGTAATCCACACATATCTCATAGAAATGTTTAAATCAAACTCCCATAAGAATTTAAAAATAAACAATTTATACATTGTAATCTACATATATCTCATTGAAATCTATAAATCAAATTTGTGATAAAAATTTAAAAATAAACAATTTATGCTTTGTAATCCACATATATCCTCTAGAATTATGATTATAAATTTAATAAAATTTCATCCAAAAAAATATATAAAAAAACTTTACAGATCCAACAATTACATGAAATTGATACATAAATATCTGTTTACATAGAAAATTACTCCAGATTTTGATCATTAAAAGTTATGTTTACATTTACTTCTAAAAGAAGAACCCATGTAGCCAAAGTTTGACTATAGCAATCTCTCTTTAAATAGCCAAAAAGCTGAAACCTTTGAAAAATACAACGACACACTAGAAAACTGGACGTACAGAGCAAAAGAAAGAAACAAAAGAAAATCTGCATCTAAACAAATATAAGCAACAATAGTGGCAACGAAGTAAAGAGAATACATTTCAGCAAGTGATACGCCTGCAGGAAATGAGAATAAAAAGCGAGAAACTTGTTAACCGTAACAGAAGCACACCACCATCCCATAGACATCTCCCTTCTAAGATTGAGTATCATTTGCATGGTGCGTAAAGAGTTGTGGAGAGAAGTGTCAACCCTCATCAGCACTTGACTTTCAATGCACTCCGCATCAACAAACCTATTAAGCTGTTGGATAAGAGGTTGCCGGTCAACTAATGCTCTAAACTGGTTGTAGACCTTCAAAACGATTGCCGTAATTATCCCACCAAATGCAATAGCTGCTAGAACAGGCACTGCCCACCAGGTAGCACAATGCATTTTCCTCTCAACTATTTGAACAGTAAATATTGTAGAGAGGATTGCCCCCCCAATAACAACATAAAAGTTCAACAACTTATCGATTCTCACTTGCTCTTCCGAGATGAATTCTCCCATCACTGAAATCATTTCACGAACAAAGAGAGCCTGCAAATAGAACATGTCGGCCGAATTTCTGTTTTGTTGTACAAATGCAAGATTACGCAATTCAGAGACTGACAAGATTAGAGCCATCATGTACTAGCTAAGTACCAAATAATATGTAAGCTTTAGGCAATTCTACCTATGTGTGTTTCCAGGCAAAGGGGAAAACGCTATTTATAATGAGTTTTGTCGGGAACTGTGACACTTTTGACCATCTGATTAGAACAGTGACCCCTCGTAGCCTCAAACTAGACTACTAGGAGAAAACGATGGATAAGAAAAATGGAGGAGAAAGATCCTGTCACAGGACAGAGAGGAACTGTGACACTTTTGACCATCCGATTAGAACAGTGAGGCTACGAGGGGTCACTGTTCTAATCGGATGGTCACAATTGAGCCAATGGTCACAGTTCTTATTGTTTCTGCTTTGCGCATGGTCACAGTTCTTCTCTGTCCCTTTCGGACCAAGTAGAATTGTGATAGTGTGTTCTTCACTCCATATCTATATGTATTTTTTATTATAACAAAATTAAGTCTTTGTGTCATGTATTACGTAAGTCTTACAGGGAATGTAATTTGAACACTTTTACATGATTTTTAAATCATGAACCTCTAATGATAAGTCTAAACCTTAATTTTTTATTTTTAGTCCTGTCTTATAAGGAGGAGGCTAATGAATGTTGCTTATTAAAATGGTGCATTTCTTATGTTTTGGGGATTAATTTATTAAAAGCAAATTATTGATTTTTTTTTTAATTTTCTCATTAACTGTAGGTATTTTCGTCGTGGTTTTGTCATTTTGTAATTTATTTAATTATTGTAACGAACTTTTCTATTGTAAATATTTCATGAGTTTTTTGGTGTAGTCATGTCTTCGCAACCACTATTTCTAGCAACACATCATAGTGTTTTAAGTAGTACATTTGCATTTACTATTTACGAATTTTCATTTATTGTGAGTAGACTGAAGTGTAATCGTAATTAGTGACTAATGGTGTGAATTTTTAAGTCTTTCGAGCAAAGTATTATTTGCATTGTTTGTTCATTTACTTTGGTTGTTTGATGAGGCTGAAATTTGCGTCTATTGAGAGGGTTTACACCTACCGTGTTGGAAGGGACAAAGGTGGCGTTTTTAAGTTCTTGTATATTTTACACTTTCATTTTTCATTTGCTCGGATTGTTCGATGAGGGTGAAATCGATACCTTTTGAGAAGGTTTATGTTTAACATTTTGGAATTGAAAAATGAGGTGTTTGTAAGTCCGTATATCTTTTACAGTGTCATTTTATAGTTTTTTGCATCTCTTCATTTTATGGGTTAATGCCTACTATTTTCTATTTTTGAGTGCATATATGGGTTAGTCTCTCTTCTAGAGTTAAATAATTAACACCATAATTCATTAGTGTTGACTTCTATGTTGGTCATGATTAAGAATAGAACTAATATTTTCTCTACATGTTGCATGTATGCCAACTGCATTTGAATTTATTAAATGAAAATAAAAATCAGGTCTAAGTAAGTGGAAAATGTCTATGTATAAAATCATTAAATCTGTGTCTATTGAGAGGGTTTATGTCTATCGTATTGGGAGCGAAAAACAAGGCTTTTGTAAGTTCGCATATCTTTTATAGTGTCATTTTCTAGTTTTTTACATCTTTGCATTTTATGGGTTCATGTCTATTATTTGTTGTTGTCTGCATTTTATGTGTTAAGGTCTATTCTTCGCTATCCTTGAATGCTTTTATTAGTTAGTGTCTATTGTTGAGTTAAAGACTTAACACCGTAATTCATTAATGTTTATTTGTTTGTTGGCCATGATTAAGAATGGAAGTAATTGTTTCTTTGCACACATGCATGCGAACTGCACTTCAATCTATTGGATAAAAATGAGAATTGTTCATATTGAAAATAATGAGCACGTTTGCATTTATTATTTGCTATGAAAGTTTTAAGTCTGTCGAGCAAAGTATTATTTGTGTTGTTTGTTCATTTACTCAGGTTGTTTGTGTTTATTTGTGTTGTTTACTCATTTTCTCAGATTGTTTGAAGAAAGTGAAATTTGTGCCTATTGAGAGGGTTTATGTCTATCATGTTGGAAGCGAGAAACGAGGCATTTGCAAGTTCCTATATGTTTTAGAGTGTTGTTTTAGAGTTTTTTACACCTTTGCATTTTGTGGGTTAATGTCCATTGTTGTTGTTCTCTACATTTTATGGGTCAATGCTTGCTCTTCCCTATTTTTGAGTAGTTTTAGAGTTTGGTCTCCACTCTTTAGATAAAGACTTAACACTATAAATTTTCATTGGTGTTGATTTCAAGAGAAAATTAAATAAATTAAATTGATAGTTGCACTTGTCCATTTAACTCAATTCAAATTAACACACTATATTGGTGGCGAATTTGTTTCAACTTATCAATTAAAATCTCGTACATAAAATTTTGATTGCATAAATCAAAAACAATTTCACTTTATCCAACTAAATATTTTGTGCCATGTA
The DNA here is from genome assembly GCA_007115665.2 of Sequoiadendron giganteum. Taxonomy (NCBI): domain Eukaryota; kingdom Viridiplantae; phylum Streptophyta; class Pinopsida; order Cupressales; family Cupressaceae; genus Sequoiadendron; species Sequoiadendron giganteum. Next base: position 109,680,685 of record CM021109.1, read on the forward strand.
TGCTCTTCTCGTTCATTTCTATTCCTTCATTTATCCACCCTATATCGCTACCAACAACTATGTGACATCTTTAATTTAATTTATTCCCTTAATTTTATCACATGACTTTCTACATTTGATTTGTAACCTCTCCAAACCTCTAGTGTGACCAATATGCCATCATTTGTCTCTTCTCTTGGTTGACTATCTTTTTAGTGGCAATTTCCTTCTATTGTTTCTAAAATTGGTTTGTTGATTGGTCTTACTTGCAACCCAATCACCACACACTTTGTGCATTGGTTCTTTTTATCCCTTCATTTTTTCCCTACCGCACAAGCACACAATTTCTACCTCTTTTCATCTCTTTTTTGCAGCCCCCTCTAACCATGGTAAAATCTACATTTGAAGGAAGATTAGCATTTCTACGTGTTGCACCCAATTCCTTCTCTTTATTAAATTTTCCTTAGGCAATTCTCTGTGCAACTTATCTTTTTCCCTCTATTGTTTCAAATTTTGAGATAGTTCAATATGGGTGCCCGTACCAATAGAATATGAATGGTCTCCCTTTTCCAGTTTAAACAACCCCCATTACTGTACTGGAAAATGATAAAACATAGGTTGTTCAATATACACAATAATTGAATAATCATATTTTTCAAATGAGTTGATACCCAATATAATGCATTGGATAAAAATTAATGAAATCTATTATTTAATCTATAAATGAAAATAGCTATCAAGTTGGTCCCGCATATTTTTTCTTGGAGAGATATTGACTCTAATAAGAAAATGTGAATCGCCCAGCCAGCTGCGCCAATCATGGGTTTTTTTTATTTCGGTTTGATTTTATAATTTTGGAATGAATTGATAAATTATTTTGGCCACACATTCCATCATTGATCTTTCCTGTTGTGTCTCTTCATTTTTCAGATGCTCTTGCATCAATCAATATCCATGATTTACCATCAATGTTTACATCAACACTCCACCATTTTTATTTTACATTTGATAGTTCAACTTCAAACACCTTGTTCTTAAGAATACAAGCTACTTTTCCAATAAATTTTTCTATTAAATGAAATTGAAAATTAAGTCTGCATAAGTGCAAAATGTCTCGATATAAAATCATTTCATCAATTCGTAATGTGGATTATTTCTATTGTGTATTCATTTGCTCTCATTGTTTGATGAGTGTGAAATCTGAGTCTGTTGAGAGGGTTTGTGACTATAGTATTGGTTCAGCAAAAAATGAGGTGTTTCTATGTTTCCATATCTTTTACATATCTGCATTTTATGGGTTAATGTCTATCATTTGTTGTTCTCTGCATTTTGAGTGCTTTTATGGGTTAGTCTCTGTTTTTGAATTAAAGACTTAACACCATGATTCATTAATGTCAATTTCTTTGTTGGCCATGATTAAGAATGGAACTAATCTTTTCTTCACACACATGCATGGAAGTTGCACTTCAATCTATTAAATAAAAAAGAGAGTTAGGTCTAAATAGGCGCAAAATGCCTCTGTATAAAATTAGTTCATCGATTGTCAATGTTTTGTTCATGTTGGAAATATTACATGGGTTTGTAATGTTCTTTGATATACCAAGTGTTTATGTCGACACGTGTTATTCTATTGAGAATATTTAGCATTTGTTAATGCCTAATTTCCATTGATTAATAGAGTGTGGTGTCAAGTTTTAAGGCTATCAAGAGGCACAAATTTGGCCCTCATCAACCAATCTATCAAAAAAGGACACATTTGGAAGTTCCTATATATTTTGCACTATTATTTTATATATTTTTAATGTCCCTCTAATGGGTTAATGTTTGTTGTTCCTATAGAGACAGATTTGATCCTTATTAAAAAAATCTATCAAAAAAGAACATGTTTGAATTAAGTTCCTAGTATGATTCATGGCACTTGTTGTCTGCAATGTGTTCAATCTATGCAAAGTGATAATATTTGGGCTGATGCAAGAAGTTGGGTCCACAAAAAGCTCAAAAAGTGGAAGTGTTTTTGTTGTTTTTCAGAATTTGTCACACTTGGACTGAAAATTTGAGGCACTTACACAATGAATTTTTAAAAAAGTCAGTAATATGAAATTTAGAGATTTGAATCTAGTTTATAAATATGTAAATTATTCAAATACCCAGATTGTAGAAACTAAATTTTGATAAAGATCTGTAAAAACCACTTTTTAAAAGTCATTTTTTTACCATACCATGCACGTGTACGGACAACACTTTTTGAATCAAATAAAAGTATTTTACTAATTCCTTTTGGGGAAATAGAGCTAACAACATGAAGATTGATGAGGAATTTTTTTTGTAATTTTTTGTTGAATATTTTTTTTTTTATTTAATTTTTATTGGCCTTAATTATTGTTTTTAAAAATCAACGTGTACGGACAGCATAATTTGACCTAAACTAAACTTTTTTTGATTTTTTTTTTTCATTGTGTAAAGAATTGTCTAAAGATTGATGTCATATAATTTTTTTTCTAAAAAATTTAACCAAAAAAAAGTTATTAAAAAACAAAAAAAGTCTGATATTTCAAGTTTAATGACTAGTTTGCTTTGAAATTAATTAAAAAATAGAAAATATAATCCAATCTTAATAAAATTTATATATTTAAAAACTAGACATCATGTTCTGTAATGGGTTTTAATTTTATAGATTGATTCAAAAAAAAATTCATCAACCATATTGTCAAAGTTGAACATTCTTCTTCAATCTGCCTTAGTTTTTTAGTTGCAGGTCAAAGGCTAAGGCTCAGATTGCCAAAGCTTTCTCGAACCTAAAACCAAGTCTGCAAGCGGGTTGGGAAACATTTTTTTTAATAATGCATACGCGTAATGTTTTTACCCGTTGGGTAAAGGTAACGCGTACGCGTTCCTTTTTAAGAACGCGTACATGTTTCATAACGCATACACATTTTTGATATATCCGTTTATCTTGATTTGATATTTTCTGATACAATATGTTTTTCCTACAACATTCTTTTTCTACAGTACGGCCCGCAAACTCGATTTTCTGCATTTTTTATTACAAATTTGTCTTGTGCAGGGCATATTCTATTGCAAATTGGTTGAAAAGTCAAGTGCAGGTTTAATTTTCTGAAGTGGAATCAAGTACAAGAATAATTTACAAGAAGATTAAAAAAAAAAGAGTTTTTGGATGTAAATTCATGATATTTTTATGTACTTCAAAGTTCAAAGAAGAAAGGATCTTCATAGTACAAAGTGTTATTTGAATATTTGAAGGAGATAAAAATTTGAAAATTGGTTACAAGTAAATCATTTATTTTTTCATCAAAAAGGGTTTTGTAACCATGGGATCAAAACAAAGACAAAGAAAAAAGTGTAGAATGTCAATGACACCCGAAGAAATTCAAGCAAATAAAGATATGGAGGCAAAAAGACAAAAGGATAGAAGAGAAAAAATTCGTCAAATGAAAAATTTGGAAGCATCTACTTCAATGAATGTTGAAGAGAAAGTCATGAATGATGAAATGAATGTAGATGATGCAAATGTGGAGATGGTGAATATAGAAGAAAATACAATTATGGAGAGAAACTCAACTATGTCTTCAACTACAACTTTGAATGATATGGAAACAGTACATATGCAAACAACTTCGGGTATGTCTTCAAATCCACCTCCCAATGATATGGAAAATGCACCTATTCAAACAATTTCTCTAGGTATTCTTTCAAACCCAAGTCTTGATAATATTGATTTTTCTTGTTTAGATGAAGTTGGATACACCATTGATGATATCAATAATTATAGGGTTGAAAGAATGCAAAAACAAAAAAATGATGAAAATATATCTTATGAGAATGCAAATGCTAATCAAATCCCTCATATTGATGAAAATGAGAATGAAATCTTTTTTACATTTGAAAGTGAAAATGGAACCCCTTGTGTGAATGGAAATGAAACCCCTTGTGTAAATGAAAATGAAACTCCTTGTATGGATGAAGATGAAAATTTTTTTTTTACAATTGAAAAAGATGTGTTAGATAACCTTCATGGTAAAGTTTCTTGGAGACAAATTAGAACTTATGGAAATAAAATATATAAAATGTTTTTTTATAGAAAGAAATTAGGATTCCAATGTCAACTCATGGTGCAATTGATGAGAATGTGGAAAATGAGAAAAGTGATGAAAAAATTAGGTATTTTTGTAAAACCAAAAAAGAAAGATGATTCAGTAGAACAAGTCATTTCTAGTGTTGCTAATGCTATTGATTTTATAGGTAAGAAAAGTCGATCTAAAGATAAAAATGCGGCTCGTCGTGCAATAACAACTGCTTTAGTTGATAAAGCAACTTCAAATAAAAGAATGTTAAGTAGGATTAGTAAATGTATAAAAGTAAATCCCAAAACTTTGATTAGAGCTGCTAAAAGAAGAGAAAATATTGAAAATGATCCAATTAATCAATGTTGGAGTTTTAGTGGTAGACTCCCAAGATCAGACATGAAATTAACTAATGAAATTAAATCTTTAATCGATAAATTTTGGCATGATAATACAAGAGTATCACCTAACATTAGAGATGTCTTAAAATTAAGGGTGGGTTCCAAAATTCTTGTACCTCATCCAAAGCATCTCTTAGATATGAATCAAATTGAATTATATAAAAAAAATTTAGATGCTTCAATCTTACCATTTGAATATTAAAATAAGTCAAAGATCATTCGAAAAGTGTAAACCTTGGTATGTTAGAATTAATAAGCAACGAATCTCTTGTTGTTGTAAGACTCATGTACAATTTCGTTATTATTATGATAGTTTTCGATATATACGATGCACTTTGCATGTTAACCAAATTATGCAGGACATTTGTGGTATTAATATGCCACCTGAAAGAATCAAAGATTTTATATCAGGTTTGTTTTGCGAACCCTCTAATGGAAACTTATTTTATTTAAAATCATGTATTTCTAGAGAATGTGATAGATGTGCTAACTTTTCATTATTAGGTGAATGTATGCATGAAAGTAGTTTAAATGAATTTGGACAACAATTAGTAGATGTAAAAATATTTAAAAATGTTGAGTATTCTTTAAAAGATGGAAAAACTGGAAAACGTTGTGAGCTAATTATGGAAAAAAATACTGTGCATGCATTTATTAAAGAATTTAAAGATAAGATTGTACCTAAATATGTTCAACACTCCCAGTATGCTCATTGGATTTATAATCAATTTTGTTTATGTAAAAACACATTCCCAATTGGAACTATATTGTCGGTTGTTGATTTTGCTGAAAATTATACTCTTGCTCCACAAGAAGAAATTCAATCATAGTATTATAATTCAGTGCAAGTATCTATTTTTGTTCATATTGTTTATAGACATGCAGATGATAGTAGAGAAGATAATAGAATTTTTTTGAGAGAGTACCATTTTTATGTAAGTGATAATCAATTACATTCATCTGAGTTTGTTCAATATTGTTTTGATATATTTTACAAAAATTTAAAAGAAAGAGGAATTCAATTGCTAGAACATCTCATATGGTCAGATAATTGCACGGGTCAATTCAAAAATGCTAAGATGTTTTATTGGTTATGTAGAGTTCATAAGGAAAATAATATCCAACACATATGGAGTTTTTTTGAAGCCGGTCATGGTAAGGGAGAACACGATGGAGCAGGTGCATGTGTGAAAAGAGCTCTTGCTAGAGAGCAACTAAAATTGAAGGATGCTGCAAAATTTAGAGATACACGTGCAATTGTAGATTGGTGCAATACCAAATTATCTACAAGAGTAAGTGAGAGCTCAATAATTCACCGCTTCTTTTGGTTAGTTGAAGAAAATGATATTTGTTCTCGACAAGATTGTGAAACAATTAATGGATCTGCAAAATGGCATTCATTTAAGAGTTCGAATGCAAACACATGGACAATATGGACAAGGAAGTTGGCATGCTTTTGTCAATTTTGTATTGCAGGTGATTGGGAGGCTTGTGAAAATATGGAATGGGTTGAACAATGGCAACAAAGAGCCTTAACACCTGCATCGACACATGTTCAACATGGAACAATAATTGAAGATAATCAAGTGCTCACATCAAATGATTATGATCATGTTTCTGATCTTGTACAAGAAGGTACATTATTTATTGAGATGAATTTTATATGTATGCATGTTTATATACATGAATTAAATATAAGTCGTGCTCTTTATTGAATTTTTTATCTATTTTTGTAGGACATGTGTATGCTGTTGTTGCACCCGAGGGGAATGAAGAGGAGACAGAGTACTGGTTGGCTAGATGTGTTGAGAGAAAATATAAGTTGGTACATCCTAGAGTGGATGATGATAAATTTGAGTATCCAACTGGTTCAGTCATTGTTGTTGGCACCTGGCTTCGAAAATATTTGATAAGAAAGAATGGCTTGCCTGCATTTGAAGATTATGAAAGACACAAGAAGATTATACATTATTCACATTTGATTTTGGAAACCAATATAAAACTAGTTAGATATCACGGGAGGCCTGCTAATAAAGTTTTATAGATACTTTCAATGGATGATCATGAGACAATCATAGATGCATTACAAAAAAGAGAGCATGTGGATGGTACAACAGAGTAAATAAATATTGGTAAGTATATCTAGTTGTATGTATATATTTAATTGATATATATATTTGTCTTTAAATTCATTTCCTTATTAAAGTTTTATATCATTTTTTGTTTCAGGTCTCCCTTGATACTAGATGTTTTACAAAAAAGAGAGGAGATGCACTCTTATTACAATGGAATTCGAATCTAGAGATAGGTAACTATATATAGTTGTAGATACATTTAGTTGAGAGTATAAATATAAAACTAAATTTAACTCATTGAAATTTTATAAAAAATTTATAATTTATTTCATATCCCCTTAAGCCATCCTCGTATGTGCCATTAATCCATCCGCTTGCATCCCCTTTAAGTCTCTCTATTAATTCCCCTTAATTCATTCTATTAGGACCCCTTAATCCATATCCTTGTATATCTATCCTTAATCCATCCTCTTGCATCCCCTTAAGTCACTCTCTCAACACCCCTTAAGACATCCCCTTAAGCCATCCCCTTAGGTCACATGGGAGTTTAGGGTTTCTAGGGTTCATGAGATGCTTAGAATAACAAATTTATATGGATTAATGGTTTAGGGTTGATCTCCTAGGATTTAGGTCATGTGGTTTAGGGTTTAGGGTTTCTAGGGTTCATGTGATGCTTAGAATAACAAATTTATATGGATTAATGGTTTAGGGTTGATCTCCTAGGATTTAGGTCACGTGGTTTAGGGTTTAGGGTTTCTAGGGTTCATGTGATGCTTAGAATAACAAATTTATATGGATTAATGGTTTAGGGTTGATCTCCTAGGATTTAGGTCATGTGGTTTAGGGTTTAGGGTTTCTAGGGTTCATGTGATGCTTAGAATAACAAATTTATATGGATTAATGGTTTAGGGTTGATCTCCTAGGATTTAGGTCACGTGGTTTAGGGTTTAGGGTTTCTAGGGTTCATGTGATGCTTAGAATAACAAATTTATATGGATTAATGGTTTAGGGTTGATCTCCTAGGGTTTAGGTCACGTGGTTTAGGGTTTAGGGTTTCTAGGGTTCATGTGATGCTTAGAATAACAAATTTATATGGATTAATGGTTTAGGGTTGATCTCCTAGGATTTAGGTCACGTGGTTTAGGGTTTAGGGTTTAGGACCCTTAAGTCATATCCTCTTGCATCCCCTTAAGACATCCCTTTATAGGACCCTTAAGTCATATCCTCTTACATGTACCCTTATTCCACAATCTTGCATCCCTTAAGTCACTCACATAATTCCCCTTAAGCCATTCTCATAGGACCCATTAAGCCATACCTTAGGGTTCATGACATGCATCCCATTCATCCATCCTATGGAAAACATCATTTGAATTTTTATGAAATTTATAAGATCCAATTTTGTAACTTTTACTATATATTTACTTAAATGAATAAAAAAAAATATAGAACTACTTACAGTTTACATTAATTATTTTTGTAGGTTCTCATCAAGTCGGTCTACCATGCGATTGTCACTGAAAAAATATTTTATCAAGAGACTATGTAAATATCAATTTTTGGTCTTCACGTAAAAATTGATAAGCTAAATAATTGGATATACATGTGCACACATATATGTTTCATCATGTTGTATAGTTGTATGATTTTCAATTAACTTATTAGTAGCATTTTAAAAATCTCATTCCAATTTTATAGATTATACATTTCATATAATTGTTCAAATATTTTCTAGAATTGGCAAATAGTTAAAATTACGAGAGCTCTTAATTTATTATGAATATAATCTAAACTATTTAAGGAATATTTAAATTTATCACCTTTAACCATGTGATAAATTATATATTTATGAAATTTGATTGTAGAGATAAGAATTTATATCTAGTGCATGTATTACTTGAAAATTAGATAAAATATCTAGATCTACATATGCATATGAGTGCATATAATCATCAAAATGATCATAATTGACTGCATATATATAATCATCACATTAAAGTCATCTGATATAAATAAACAAAAATATGTATATGTCAAGTCCAACACATAAAAGTTTAAATAAAACTAGAGATGTCTAGTCTATTTAAAATTTAAAACCATTTAACTATCAGGCTGATTAGTCAAATCAAGTCTCCTCTTTGTTCCAGGTCGATTAGATGTACCTACATCATGCTGTAAAAGAGTACAAGTAACTTGAAATTAGATTTAAATTTATTTATAAATTTTGATATAATTAAACATATTTAAACCTGAAAATATAAACTTTTGGATAAAAAAATAAATTAATTAAATATCTAGTAAATACAATAAAAATGATTTTTAAGACATGAATAATTTACCATATGATCATGTGGATCTACTAGAACATTTTGTTCAATAGGTAGCATAACTGTCACTTGAGAAGATCCAAATGCCTGATCTACTATATCCTGCATATTCATATAAAGCAACCAATTTGTTAAAACCTCAAATATATATATATTTAAAAGATCCGTAAAAATTGTTTAGGATATTTAGTAAAGTTTACAACCTTGAATGATATGACCTCAAGATCACGCACCTAAGATTGCCCATGCATAAATGCCAACGATGTCTCAGGTGCACCTGCAATGGGTGTCTCATGAAATGCCTGCATATATATGTACAACAATTTGTATAGATCATTCACGCATGTGTATGTAAATGTAAAAATTAAATTAGATCTATGATGTGTATTTAATTCAAACTTAACAAACTTTTTGAAAGAACGCACCTGAGCTGATGATGACTCAGGAGCGCTCACCACAACTTGTGCTTGGTCAGCACTAGGCATGCTCATCTAACCTCCCTGCATCTAGATATAATATTTATCAATCACACATTATGTGTAAACATTAAAAATAAATTAGATATATATATCCACACAAACTAAATTTAATATATATTGGTTTAAGTACCTGACCAAAAGGTGAGCCATATCTACAACACTCGACATATAGACATGATCATTTTGAGTTTCAGGCATTGTCTAATCATGCGTCTACACCAAACACTTATTGAATTAATATTGTATTATATATATAATTTGATGTTTTTATTTAAACATGAATTTTGCACATTCCAAAAACAAAAATTAAGTTCAAAAGATGAACATACCTGTGTAAGATGATGCTCAAAATATAGTAAATCCATAAATGACTCTGTCTCAGACGCAGGTGGGTCACCTGAAGTGGATGCCTAAGTATTTCTATTGTTGGAGCCTCCATGCTCTCTATTGACCACTTCAGCCGCCGCATGTGAAGTCTGATGAGTGAGATGTCCTAAAAGTGAACTCAATGCTCCTAATGTCGATAGCATGGTTTGCTGTTGAAATGCAGTAGGAACACCAGGAGAAGCAGGAGGAACAATAGGAACAATTGGAGCACGTCGCTGAGGATCAACACGTGCTCCTAATCTATGTTGGGGCATGCCACTCCCAGCTCCCTGAAATGACCTCATATCAAAATAGTTGGGTTTTAAACCCAACTCAAACTCTGGCCATAACTTTCTCAAAAAGTATAGGGGCACCTCAGAATTGCCATGTGGTGGAGTATCAAACACCATCCACCATCTATCCCAAAAATGTGTAGCTATCAAGGGGTGCCTACACCATAAAATTGAAATTCATTTTTTGGTGGGTGGAATTGGTTGGCTAGTTTGGGGGTTAAAAAAATACTGGCACAGGGCTTCTTTGGTAATTTTAAGGTCATTAATTTCTTTATAAGACAATCCATCTGCATAGAATTGTCTCCTCTCGTCTCTCCATTGATGGAACCTATCTAGGTCCGCATCAATAGATCGAACAAAATCGACAATAGTTTGCATCATAGATGCAAACCGTGAGAGATGGGGGGGAATTCTAGGCTCATTTTTTATCAGATCTATATTTTCTTGAATGATAGTAAGATTTTCCCTAATGCTTTCTCTCAACTGATCTTGGTCTACTATAGGGGGTGGGGGCTTAGGAGGTGAAGGGTTTGGAGGAATGGGGTTTTCTTGTGGTGGTGGGTTTGGATCTATGGGATCTACAGGAATATGTGGTTCAGGCATAAAATCCTCAATGCTAAATAGTGGATCCATGTGAATGTACAACCAAATGGCAGCTGCACATGTTAAACAATTAAAAAATATATATCAACAAACTAATTAAATAATGCAGACAATTTGAAAGAACTATTTAAAAATCACATTGAACATGCACAAATCCAAAATGCAATTCATTTGAAGACCATTCGATTTATCATTAAAAAATCCATAATGTTCATTAAAAATCCATAGCATGTACAAATTAAAGTTTATAATTTAAGTTTGTACAAGTTTTGAAAATTTCAAATTTGTGGTTTACAATTTGAGTTTTGGGTAAGGGTTTGTGTTCATATTTTAGAATGTAGGGTTTAGTGTCTAGGGTTTTCTTGATTAATGATATGTGATTATGTATGGTTTGGAGTTTACATATAGTCTAAAAGATATCTAGGTTTTATGGTTTAGGGTTGATAGATAGGATTATATGGCTCATGTGATGTATACATATAAGGTTGTAGACATCTATTTCAAGATTTGGTGATTTTGAAAGTTATATATGTATATTAGAATAATGTAATAACCATTAAGATCTATAAATTAAAAAAATTGGTTATAAGGATACATTTAAACATATAATAATAGAAACATAGGAATCATGGTATTTGAAAAGGGGAAATGATAATAGGAGTTACCATAGAACACAAAATATTGTTCATATGAGAGACATAAAAGGTATGAGAATTAAATATTATTTTAATAATAAATTATTAAACAATAGTATACTACATGAAACTTAAAGGATGCAAATAAATTAAAATTATAGTGATTAAAAGTAATAATTATGCAAAAAAATAAGGAATCCAAACTACTAATTCGGTAGGGTCAAATCCAAGAAAGTTTGCAACCCAATCCTTCACCAATTATAGAATTTAGAGTTATACATTTTAATTTATTGATTTTTTTAAATTTTGAGTAATAATAATGAAGGAAAATCTATAAGTTGATGTTCTAGGACCACCTTTGACAAAATGGTAACAATCGACCTAGATTATGTTGAATCAAGAGTGAAGGAAATGAAAATTCAATATGTTATGACTAAAAGTCTATGGTTGTTATAACAAATTGAGGGAAATGCATTGTCTTGTGATACCTCACAATTATCTCTACTAAAAATAAACTTTGTTGATCACACCTAAAGAACCCAGTGTTATATAAGTTTGTAAATAAACTCTTTGAAAACTAAGATTGTGAGAAACAAAAATTAAAGAAATAAGACTAAAACTCTATGTGTTTTAAAAAGTTCCACTAGTATTCATGATTTTTAATTCCTTATGAAACCATCAAAAACCTTAGGTACCTAAGTACGGGGATATTGGCTCAAATACATAGTTTCAAAACTAAAAAACTACTAGAGTACATGGATTTTAATGACAACAAAACCCTAGAATAGAACAACCTTTAAACAAACATGTCATAAAAAAATTGAGGGAAATTCTCTATGATTTAGGGTGTAATGGGCCCAATATATATGCACATGATATATTTTTTTGAAGGATTTTTTAATATATTGATTTAAATTGTATGCATGTGTGCATATGTATTTGTAAATGAATTTGTTGCATCTTCTTAAGTTGGCTTCTAGTTTAAGAACAAGTTGAACATATTGAATATGTTCATATAAACAACTTGAATATGTTTAAGACAAAATTCAAGAACACATAGAAGAAGAAGTTGAACAAGAACATGTTAAATAATAGATTAGAAAAAAAATTGTTAGAGATACAAAATTGGAGAATTCAGTTCAAGAAGACATTGCTAATAGATTTATTTTTCAAGTTTAAGATAAAAAATTTAATCGATATAGATGAAGAATTTTTTAAAATACGATTTCATCTAGGGATATGTTGCCTTATATTAGAATTTTTATCACACTAATTCTAACTTGAACCATAGACGGGCTAATTATAACTTGAACCATAGACCCTAATTATAACTTGAACCCTAATGTATTCTAACTTGAACTCTAACCCTAATTGTAATTAAATCGGGTATCATAACCTTAGTTGAACACTAACCCTAAATGCATATAAACTTTTTAATCATAAACCTAATTAAATATTGATTGAATGTTTAACTCTCACCAAAATTACAACCATTTAACCCTAGACTCTTAATTTAATTTTTACCCCAACCCTAGAACTCTACACCAATTGACGGGGCTAATTCTAACTCCAACCCTAACCTGCATCTTAAATTTTAATTCATAATTTCATAATCCTAACCCTAACCCTAATAAAAATATAACCCTAAATCTAAACCTAGTTGAATACAAACCCTAACCTCAACCCTTACCTGAATATTTATCTTAGAACCCTAACCCTAAAATGAATTTTAACCCTAGAAGCAGGTAATTGAATTCTTTAATATTAAACAAGTAAAACTAATCATAACCCTAATTGTAATTTTGAAATCTAACTATATAATATATATTAAAGTTTAAGCCAAACCCTAATTGTACCCTAGATTTAACCTAATTTTAACCTACAAATAGGGTTTTAGTTTACATTTTCTAGGGTTTTAGTTTACGTTACGTTTTCTAGGGTTTTAATTTACGTTTTCTAGGGTTTAGGTCCAAGGATTAACGGTCTGAGTAAATTAGTTTTTTAGAACCTACAGTTTAGGGTTTCAAATTTCAAAACTAAATGTGTCGAATTTAGGTTTTCGATTTAAAATTTTATGTTGTTTGTTTCGTTGATGTTTTTGGTTAATTAAATGCAGTTTAAAAACTATTAAATATTAAATTAAAATAAACTAAACAAAAATAACTAAATAGCAATTATAAAACAAAAATAACTAAATAGCAATTATAATGCAAAAATATTGTAGAATTCAACCAACCTGGAGGTCGCTGAGGTCAGGTGTTTTGACAGGAGGAAGTGAGAGTGAAAATTTGGCAGATTCCGGCTGTCCAAAACACGTACGCGATCTGCTTCTCCTTCTCCTGGTGCACTGAACTCGACTGTGAAAATGACTTTCACAGTGGCTTATTTAAAAAATTAAATAGTTTTTATAAATGCATACGCATTTCGTTTTAGGTTCGTATCCCCGAACCGTAACGCGTACGCATTACTGATTTAGGATCGCGTATGCGATACATAATGCGTATGCGTTTTGCGCGAGAATTTTTTTTTTGGCCAAAACTTCCCCTCTTCGTGGACCCAACTTCTTGCACTTACCCATTTCACACCATGGTTTTTTAATACCCTAGTGTATGTCATCTATTTGAAAAATAAAAATACTCGATGTTGATAAATGTGCCCTTGCCAAGGCTTATGACTGTTATCTACTGAAATTGCACCCTAGCTAAGATGCAAAATTTAACATATTAAGTTGCAACACTTAGCATTTCAAAGAAAACATGGGAACTTTTCTAGGTTGTGGGTCACCTAGATTTGGAAAAGAACCTTTGGAGAAGGCAAGCTTCCTAGTTGCTTACCACTCCAAAACTACTAACTTATGAGGAAAAGGGGAAGAAAGATAACTTAGAAATGAAAGTACTGAAAATAAAAGTGAAGTGATACACTAAACTAAAGTAGGACATGAAAACACAGATTTTTATACACTGGGTTTCCACTGATATAAATTAAGTCTGTGCAACTCATTACAACATATCTCTGCATGAATATTTCACTAAAAGGACAAAATGCAAGAATTTATAGAAGGAAGGCAACTTCACAATCTAAATGCCATATGCATTCCTAAGACACAATTAGTGACCTGCATGAACATGCTATTTGTAGAAAAGGTATAAAATATGAGACAAAGTTATAAGGAAATAAGAAAATTTGACAAATAACTTGATCAATCATTTAACCATACACAAAACTGCAAGAAAAAGAAGGCAAAATTTTTCTACCAATAATCTCCAAGGTATTGTTTGTATATCATATCCAGAAAAATGAGTTACAAAAACTACAAGTTTGAGAAAGGATTGCAAGAATCGCTAACTCCCAACATTGCATAAGAAGAACAGAGTTTACAAAATGAGTCCAAAAATGATTAAGTAAGAAAGCTTCAAAACACTTGCACCAAAATAGGAACTGGAAACTTCTTTTGGTCGGATGGCTTCAAAAAGCCAAAAATATAGCAACTGAATCTCCATGAAATGTGTTTTAAATGGGTGAAAAGGTCAACTTTGACCACATGTCTAAGGTGATGACTCAAGAAACAACCCCAAAACACTCAAAACTTGGTCAAAAGAGGCCTAAAATCCCTCCAAATGTCTCTCAACCTCCAAAAAGCAAGTAAAATCTTTCCTATATACTCTCCCTATGTTTCCAAACCACTTCCAACTCCCCCATCGACCAAGTCACTATATTTGTTTTTAAGAAATAATAACATGACTTCAAGGTTTATAATCACACCTCCAAGCCATTTGTTTTACAATATTATTTAACAAATACTCAATGTTTCGACCATAAATAAAAGTGAAAGGAAATACTAAGTCATCTTTTAGACTTCATACCTAAATTACAAGGAAAAAGAAAAAGCTACGAGGTCTTAGTTGCAATGTATTTTTAATAAAATGAAGGAAAAAATGCCTAACCTTATCGGCCTTCTTGAAATCTAGGGTTTCAACCCTAATAGCAGAAAAAACATAAAGCAAATTCATTTTCTTTTCTTGAGCTTTCTAGAAACAACGCCGCCATAGGCTGAGAGTTGGAAACTAGGGTTTCTAAAAACAAGTCGAGCTAAGCATCGACTATAAGTAAGATTTCAATATTTTGTATCATTATCCTTGATGAAAAGATACTCAAGCTCCATTAAACGAAAAAAGGCAAAACTGTTTGTTTTCCTGTATTCCTGTGTATTTATGCATCTTCTGTATTTTCATACTATGGTTGTGTGCTCTTTTAAACTTCTGGAAAAAATTGAAAATTATGCTCAGATGCAAAATTATGATTATGAACTTGGACTTTTTAATGCATCTTCAAGTATTTTCTCTGTATTTGATTTCTCCTTTAATAAAAAGATGCATTGATTAAGTTGTGGGTTCAATGACTTTCCTGTGAATTTTAAACATCCTCCATAGCTCGGTCTCGTAACCAAAATAAGGAACCCCTACATTTTTATGGCCATCAAGGAGAACATGTTCAGACATTCGACATAAGGGTTCACTCCATTTCAGAACTCAGACCTTGTATTTTAACAATTGCACTGGAAGTTCTTCCTACAAAGGTTGAACTCGAGTGCCAGGGTTTATATCTTCTAAACATAAAATTTGGGTTCACTCACAACCCTATGATCTCTTTCATGTGCTTTACACCTGCCTTGTTTGAAAGGTCATGTTGAAGTTCATATTTTATTTCCAGAAATCACAAGTTTTCATGAAACAGACCGAGGGTTTGTGATTTATAGGCATTGATTTCTTTCATGCAGCTCATTTATTTCTAGATCTATCAATAAAAACAACATGGTTGAGAACTTAAACTCTACCCTTGGAATTCCATCGTCAACAACCACCTATGGATGAAAATATTGACATTTATTTGGTCACAACAACCTCTATTGATGACTGTCATCATTGTTTATTTTCTGACATAAGTTGCACTTGGATTGAAAGTGGGCCAAGTCCATTCTTCATGACTCTTACTTGTAACTTAACTATTGATAGTCAGACCCAGCCTCCTATCACTATCAACTGTGCATTTTCAGACTGTATAAATGCCTTTATTGTCAAGGTCTTTACCTTCTTGGCTTGCAACATAAATGGTACTATCTCATCATTCATGACCTCCACTACCCTTGTTGCCATGATTTAATTTTTTAGCTCAAAAGACCTTACTTTCATGGTCATCATATTTTGAAATGACCGACCTGATCTCATTTTGGAAACATGAAACATTTCTCTGCATTTTATATTACATACTGACTTATAGGAGTCAACACCTCATTCTCTGTAATTGGAAATTTATCCTTTAGAGTAAACATTTATATTTGCAAGAATGTTCTTTTCTTACTATTTGTTGATTTCACACAAGGTAACTATCAGTATCTCTTTGAATTGCCTCTTGTACATTGACAACATGTTGTCTCATATTCCCTATCCTAGAAAGAATAGTATTATTTGATTAATGTAAACCAAAGTGAAGTATTAGCTTCCTTGAGTAGTGCAACTCACTTAGGCATGACTGCCTTGAAGAAAAAATATTACCTCACATGCCACTATCACGTTCACCCATATGATGTAAGCTACATTTCAATAATTAAGCGCTGTGGAAACTGTCACTGCATATTTTCAAAAGAGATATGATTCCTTCATTGTTATTCATGCCTTTGCACTGCCATTTTCTTTCTCTGGATATCTAGGTTTAACGGTTAAATTAGCCCCTTTACATTGTAAAATTATAAAGAGGAAACTTTGATTGTTTAATCACAGTGAATTAGCATCGCCTCCTTTATTGTCATATTATTGATCATTTATGAAATGACTATCCTCATGAATTGATGGGACCACCTGAAAAAAAAACATGAAAAGGTCTCCTTGATTGAAACTGTCCTCAGTCACAATACTCTATGATGAAGAGTCAATGACTTCTAAAAATTCAAGGTTATTATGCACATGACTTTTTGATAATTGATGGCAGCAACATATCATTGTCTTTGATTATTCTATTATCTTTTCTGATCCCTCAAGAATTGAATACTTTCCATTTAAGATAGAGAGAAAAATCAACTCACTATCATAGGTGAGAGATATTTACTCAAGGAAAAAGACATAATGATTTATACTCTCACCCCTTGAATGAACAAAGGAAACAACATGCTAGGCCCAACCCTCATGGGAGCCACATTTTACCCACATGTTGTAATTACAAAAATACAAAAATATCACCTGTTGCTACACATAAAACAAACAAGTTAGAAATAAAATGCCTACCTTAAGTGTGTATAATGTGAACCTCTATTTTGGCTTTTTGTGGACACTTGAAATAGGTATTACATTTGATGCACATAGGAATTAATAAATGTATGTATGGGTAGATTTGTATGTTTAGAATGCAACCTTTCATTGCTTAGAATTTACTATTCTAACTCATTTCTTTACCCAATGCAGGTAACCAGACACCAGGCACCTAGGGGCCAAGGAACTATAGGGAGCAAGACAAGGAAATAAAAAATACCTCATAGCTTTTGATTTTTCCTTGTAATTTAGGCATGAAGTGTAAAAGATGACTTAGGCATGACTAAGTCAATTTTGATAGTATTTCCTTTCACTTTTATTTATGGTCGAAACATGGACTATTTGTTAAATAATATTGTAAAACAAATGGCTTGGAGGTGTGATTATAAACCTTGAAGTCATGTTGTTATTTATTAAAAACAAATATAGTGACTTGGTTGATGGGGGGGTTGGAAATGGTTTGGAAACATAGGGAGAGTATATAGGAAAGCTTTTACTTGCTTTTGGGAGGTTGAGAGACATTTGGAGGGATTTTAGGCCTCTTTTGACCAAGTTTTGAGTGTTTTGGGGTTGTTTCTTGAGTCATCACCTTAGACATGGCCAAAGTTGACCTTTTCACCCATTTAGAACACATTTCAGGGTATGTGCATGATCATCATGGAAAAAATAGGCCCTTAAGTGGTGAAAAATACAAAAAAATCAAAGTTAGGCAACTTGACGTAAAAATTTGAATAAGTTAACTATATTATTTAAAAAATATGTAAGAATCGAATCTGTAGCAAATTGAATGTAGTTTCTAAACTATTAGGTTTAAAAAAAAAAAATCTGTTTGGTGAAAATTTGAAATTTCAATGCAGTAGCACTTAAATTTCATGGAAAAAATAAGTAGGTGTCTGTCTAACCACCCTGACCACAATAAAATGATAATATTATTTTATAAGATTTTATATATAAGTAGAGAACTCATGTCCCAATGTGATGCATATTTTTTTTGTAATTTTTTTCTAAATAAATAATTTATTATGAATTTGTTATTACAAATTTTAAAAAATATAAAAACTTGTATGTCCGACCACCTTAACTTGGTCAAAACTTCATGAAATTCAACTTTTTTCTTTTCAATCCTATAGTATGCAAAGCATAGGATGTGACACATGTTTCGGATTCAAAAAATGTGATACCTTTTGAAAGCTATAGATGTTTTTCAATCAGTTAGGACTTTAGTCATAATTCAAAGTAAAGCATAATTTATATTGGTGGAAAGCTGAGAATCTCCTTTAAAAACCCTTTTCGTTTCATCAATTTTGGGTTAAAAAAATGTCGTTAGCCACATACCCTACAGATACCCATCATATCGCCACTTTTTGGCCCATCATGATCTTGCACATACCCTTCATGGAGATTCAGTTGCTATATTTTTGGCTTTTTGAAGCCATCCGACCAAAAGAAGCTTCCAGTTCCTATTTTGGTGCAACTGTTTTGAAGCTTGCTTACTTAGTCATTTTTGGACTCATTTTGTAAACTCAATTCTTCTTATGCAATTTTGGGAGTTAGTGATTCTTGCAATCCTTTCTCAAACTTGCATTTTTTGTAACTTAGTTTTCTGGATATGATATACAAACAATACCTTGGAGATTATTGGTAGCAAATTTTTTCCTTCTTTTTCTTGCAATTTTGTGTATGGTCAAATGATTGATCAAGTTATTTGTGAAATTTTCTTATTTCCTTATAACTTTGTCTCATATTTTATACCTTTTTTGCAAATATCATGTTCATGCAAGTTGCTAATTGTGTCTTAGGAATGCATATGTATTTTAGATTGTGAAGTTGCCTTCCTTCTATAAATTCTTGCATTTTGTCCTTTTAGTGAAATATTCATGCAGAGACATGTTGTAATGAGTTGCACAGACTTAATTTATATCAATGGAAACCAAGTGTATGAAAATTTGTGTTTTCATGTCCTACTTTGGTTTGGTGTATCACTTCACTTTTATTTTCAGCACTTTCATTTCTAAGTTATCTTTCTTCCCCTTTTCCTCATAAGTTAGTAGTTTTAGAGTGGTAACTGGCTAGGAAGCCGACCTTCTCTAGAGGTTCTTTTCCAAATCTAGGTGACCCATAGCCTAGAAAAGCTCCCATGTTTTCTTTGAAATGCTAAGTGTTGCAGCTTAATATGTTAAATTTTGCATCTTATCTAGGGTCCAATTTCAATAGATAACAATGACGATATGTTCATCACTTCTTCTTTCTTCATCCGTTCACATTACTAAATATTCCTCCCTTCTCACTAACCTTTTCTTGTGGTCAATTTTTCTTCGATCCATTCTATCCTAATCAATTAATCTTGTCTACATTTGATATTGATTGAACTAATTGTTCTTCCATTCTTACTAATCTTGTCTTCTAGCTAATATTTCTTCTATCTGGATGCATCAAATCATCTTACTGGTAAATTTGCCTCAATTTTTTGCCAAATTTCTTGAGGGGGTATCATAATCCCATTTCTGTAGGGGCAAGACCTGATCAAATTTTTTCTTAATTTTCATTTGAGACAATGCTAAAAATCACAAAATCAATTACTTTAATTAAATATCCATGACATAAAAAAATTATTTATTTTATTTTCAAATACTTTTCACAATTTCCTCTTTACTTAAATTTTTTATTCTCTATTTTCTTTTTTGGTTAACTCTTCAATTTCTTTATTTCCTTTTTCACTTGCCTGACCCTTTCTTTCACTTGTCTGTCTCTTTCTTTTAGTTAACAATTCCACTTTCCACTATTCTCTCCACTCATCTCTTACATATTTCTATTTTCTCGTTCACTTTTCTCTTTCATCCTTCTTATATTTTCCATTTTCTGAATGAGCAACTTTTCTGTGCACGTTCTCTCATTTAGTTTCATTTTTCAATCTTCTATTCAATCTCATTGATCCATCTTGCGAACTTTGTCTATAAATTTGACATCTATCTCTTCACAATTACAACCACCATCTTCGAACTTTCATTGTTATTATTGTCTTAAGTATAAGTGCAAAATATGTCAATGCACATTTTATGGCTATTGGGAAGGTTAATAACTATCCACGATGAATGGCATGAGTTTCAAACTGCGTCCCACAATAGTATTGCTAATAGGACACCAAGTTGTGAAGCTCATAAAATTTTCACAAACTCAATGTATACCCTAAATGGAAAGAAGGGTAAAATGCAATGAAGTAACCTAGAATGTGATGTGCAATGCAAATATGTAAATGCAATTTTCAGATTTCAAACAAGATAATTTTCTAATTATGCTATGTAGAAACTTGAAAATGATGTCATATAAATACAATTTTTAATTCACACAATGCACTAAATTTATCAAAATGAAGCTTAATATGATCAATTGAAAGTAACATAAATTATACAAACTGAAACAAAAAACAACAAAACAACAAAACAAAATGCAGAAACAAATGTTTTAATGCCCCAAAAATTTAGGAAATGACCTTCAGGGACTCATTCACCTAGGGGTGAATGATTTCTAGCTTAGGGTTTTTAAAAATATTTTTGCAAGTTTCTAAGTTGATTCGAGTGGTTTCCAAATTCTGATCTTAAATAATGAGTTACAGTTTGAATTTTTTGTTAAATTAAGGTTGAATATAATTGCAAATATGAAAAAATGGCAAACTAGGAGGCCTAATTTGATGTACAATTTTTATTTAATTTCCAAATGTAAATGAATGATGATGCAATGCTATGTAAATGATTTTTAAAATGATAGATTTTTTTTTATTTTTTGAGATTTTAAGAGATGCAAAAATGCAATCCTAAAACCCTAAATGAAAAGAAAACTAATGCAAGTTAAGCAACCATAAATGAGATTTAATTCAATTAAATTCAAATTAATGCAAGATCTAGATTTAGGGTGAAAATAGACTCCAAAATCATAAAATTGCAATTATCAAAAGCTAGGTTCACTAAAATGAAATAGAGAAAAAATGGGTGAGTTCACCAAAATGGGGTTGATGAACCACTTGGGGACCTATTTATCTTCAATTCATTAGGAAATGAGATCCACAAAATGAAATGAATTACAACCCTTAGGTGGATCAAGTCAAAGTGTGAATTTTTTGATTTCCTTTTTTTACAAGGACGAGGGTCCTGATTAAACAACACTTTGGGGAGAAAGATTAAAAATGGAAAATCAAACCCAAAATAGAATCTAAAACTTGGATTTTGAAGATTAAACTCAATACTAATGGAACCAAAAATCAGATCACAAATTAGAGAAGGTTAAGATGATGTGTACTAGTCACCAAAAGTAATTTTCTTAAGCTGATTTAGGACTCATTCACCAAGGGGTGAATGGGTCTTGGGTTAGGGTTTATCTACAACTTTTAAGAGCCTCTACTATAGATATGTATCTCTCAATTTTCCCAAGTTTCAAGTTAGGAAAGCTGGAAATAAATTCTTCAATTGAGTTTCTGTGAGATGACAACTTTTATGAAAACTTCAACTTTTCTCTTCAAGAGATCTTGAAAGTTTCTTCCATCTAAATCTACAAACAAAAATTATGAGGGAAAAATGTTTTGTTTCTAGTGAATGGGCATTTACCTTGGTCAAACCATTTTTTGGTAGTCAAACCTTGAAATGAAATGAAATAGAATGAAAGGAATGATGAATGAAAAAGTCTATGTCACAACTCACCAAACCCTTGAATGAACCTTGGAATGTAGATCTACAACTTGCATGAAATGGATTCAATGGATGTGGATATTGAACATTGAAACTTGATTTGAAATAATTCCTTTAATGCTTGAATGGATCATGAACTCTACATCACCATATTAGCTCCAAGAAGATGCATAATGCAAGAAGAATTTGATATGATGATTGGATCTTGATTTCGGAAATAATTCTTCACTAAATCTTCTCTTGAATGCCTTGAAATTCTCTTGTGAAAGTTCTCTTAAGATAACTTGAAATTGCTAGGTGAAACATAGTGAA
Source organism: Sequoiadendron giganteum (assembly GCA_007115665.2). NCBI lineage: Eukaryota > Viridiplantae > Streptophyta > Pinopsida > Cupressales > Cupressaceae > Sequoiadendron > Sequoiadendron giganteum. Next base: position 109,703,218 of record CM021109.1, read on the forward strand.
ATAATGTTATATTTATAGGAATATAACATTAATTTCTTGAAATTCAAATAACACAAGCCGACATCTGAATATGCATTTAAATTTTTTAAAATACCAGCCAAAACATAATATAAATTTAGGTGAGTATGTGCAGGATCATCATGGAAAAAATAGGCCCTTAAGTGGCAATAAAATTTAGAAAATTAGAGTTAGGCAACTTGACGTAAAAATTTGAATAAGTTATCTATATTATTTCAAAAATATTTAAGAATAGAATCTGTAGCAAATTGAATGTAGTTTCTAAACTACTAGGTTTATTTTTATTTTTTTTAAATATATTTGGTGAAAATTTGAAATTTCAATGCAGTAGTACTTAAATTTCAGGGAAAAAATAAGAAGTAGGTGTCTATCTGACCACCCTAACAACAATAAAATGATAATATTTTTTTTATAATATTTTAGATATAAGTAGGGGACTCATGTCCCAATGTCATGCATATTTTTTTGTAATTTTTTTCCAAGTAAATAATTAATTATGAATTTTTTATTACAAATTTTAAAAAATATAAAAACTTGTATGTCTAACCACCTTAACTTCATAAAAACTTCATGAAATTCAATTTTTTTTTTAAAAATCCTATAGTATGCGAAGCATAGAATGTGTTGCATGTTTCGGATTCAAAAAACGTGATACCGTTTGAAAGCTATATATGTTTTTCAATCAACCTATCAATCAGGAATTTAGTCGTAATTCAAATAGAAAATGAATAATAATTATTTATTAAATTCAAAGTAAAGCATAATTTATATTGGTGGAAAGTTGGGAATCTCCTTTAAAAACCCTTTTGGTTTCATCAATTTTGGGTAAAATAAAAGTTGTCAGCCACATGGGCCATCATATCACTTAGATATCACCACTTTTTGGCCCATGATGATCCTGCACATACCCAAGTCCTAAGTTTAATGAAGGACCCATTCACCAATCATCAAATGGGTCCTAGGTCACCTACCTAGGACACACATTGCTCAATGAGAAGTGTTATGTTAAGGCATTAATGAATGACAGGCTTCCTATTCAGAAAATTTAATTAATTAAGCTTGGATTTGAATTAAAGGGGAAAATTAAGACAAACTGAAACAAAAATTTTAAGGGAAAGAGAGGATTCCCCAAAGGCCCCTAGGGTTTTCACCTAGAAGCTAGAGAGAGAATCTCTTTCACGCTCAAAAATCTGAGGGGTTCATTCAACATTAGGGGTTTAATGTGTGATGTGTGTGTGAAATATAATGTATCTAAGTGTTGTAATTTAATTAAATGAACTAACTATGAAATGTAAACTAATGTAATGTAAAGATGTTGGAAAACACAATGTTGTATGCAAACATGTATAAAATGATCTAGAAATGTAAACTAAACTAAACAAAAAACTGTAAAACTGAATGTGTGCACTTGGAGGCGGAAAAGGGATGGAATAAAGGTTTCGAATCCTAACAAAATTGTTGTAGAAGCTGACTAGGACACTTGTGCCAATCTGAGTGACTTAGTCCCATATTTGGAAAAAATGGTCCAGAGCCCGTTTCAGCTAAATGGGTGTCCAAATCTACATAAAACTTAGAAATACATGTGTAGTGGGACTAAGTCAGAACTAATGGAGACTTAGTCTACTTTGGCTTTTCTGGAAGTCTGAAAGTGGAGTAAGAAGTCCTTGGTTTGCACTTTATGTTCCCATAGGTATCTGGTTTTGAAACTTTAATATTCAACATTGTGAAAGACTTTTAGTGGATGTTTATCCCTAGCCAACAATGAGATGCCCTCAAGAAGTCTTCAATCCATTCTTCAATTATTTTCCCTTTTAAGTACCTAAATTTGCAAACACACAGAGAGAGAAAGAGATAAATGTTGATTTTTAGGGCATGGGGGTTTGCCTTGGTCAAACCCCTTTTAGATAATTAAATCAAGTGATGAAATAAGATAATAGAGCATGAAATATGAGTCAAAGGAATTAGTACCTTTCCATGAAGATAGATCTTGAGTTGTTGCAACAATGGAGGAAGGATAAACCCTTGAATTCCTTGAAAGGATGTCTTGATGACTTAGAATGCTCAAACCTTGGCTTGCTTGAGAAGAATGATGAATAGAAGAAGGAGATAGGAGAAATGAGACTTAGGAGATACAAGATGTAGAAGAGATGAAAAATGAGAGGAAAGCCCTTTATTTATACATGTTGTTCCCTAATTTCCTAAAAATAACACATCCCAGGTCAACCTTAGGGTTTAGGAGACAAAATCCTGCTAGAAATTAAGATTAAATTTGATTTTTATGCCAAATGGGACTAAGTCACGCAAGGTGGTGACTTAGTCCACTTGGAAAATTTCAAGTGGATGTCGAGAATTAAAATGTGATTAATATTTTTTAATGGGATTGTCTTTCGAAACACATTTAAGTAGGACCTATAAGTGCATTAAGGGGTCATTTAAACATAAAAAAAGGGTCAATTTGTTGATGATAAGCCTAGGAAAATGTGAGAGTTTGTTACAACTCTTTAAAAAAAATTGAAATAAGGCTTGGAAAGGGGTTAAGATGCCAAAAATAGGATCAAATTAGGCACAAAATTATCCTCTTCTTCAAAGGTATACAATTTTTGGCGACACATTTAGCCCCCACTTTAGTGGGAGGATGAACTTGCTTCAAACTCACACTAAAGTAGTCAAATGTTGCCAACGTGGATGGTGAAGAATGAAAAAGATGAAGGAGGTGGTCAAGCCCCCAGGATTCAAGATCTTAAGTCAAACCGACATATGTACAAAAGGTCACATTCAAGGGTGAATGATATGCAACTAAACAAGATACATGATCATGCAATGACAAGAACTATAAGGAAGAGAAGAATGAAGGTGAATCAAGCTTCGACCATTTGTCTAGCTAGTTGTGGATCAAATCTAGGTTGTTTATCCAAAAAATATGTGTACTCACTTTGGGGTGATGAAACTTTTGGTTGTTTGTCAGGTGAGAAGTCAAAGAAGGTGAGAAACATACACTCACGATTGGTATGAACTCACACACATGTAGGTTGCTATGGGAAAATTTGTGCCACTGGTTGGGATTCTTGCTCAAACTAGACCAAAGTTATACCTCCTAATAACTTTGACAAGGTTCCACAAAAGAAGATGTTTTTGAAATGGTGTAAGGAATGTTCAAAGGGATTTTGATTGGTTCGTGCAACGTCTCATCTTAAGGAAAATCATGCGTAATGTCTCCAAGAGAGGAAAAGTGCAAATGGTCTCATCTCATTTGTAAGAGAGGACAAGTGCATCGTCTCATCGTGGGTAACAGTGTACCTAATGTTTCCAAGAGAGGGAATCAAAAGAAAAAGAAAATCGCACAATGAAATGTGAGTGTTGATGTATGCCACCACTTTAAAGCAGTTGGTAACACCATTACTGTGAGCAATTTATTTAAAGTAGAAGAGGAAGACATGAGAGCTTGTTCGAAAAGCCCTATGCCAGGTCATATGTTTCTGAGAAGATACGTCATGAAAAAAAAGGTAGTATGTGACATGCGAGTCAACCTAAGACATGTTGTCCACTCCCAAGCTTGCTCTTATATGTTCATGAAAGGTTAACGACTAGTCAAAAGAGACAATGATAACTGACATATGAGGACAAGGATACTGAACCCTTGTCCCCAGTTAGTGTAGGACAAGAGTGAGCCAAAAGGAGTGATGAGATGAAGGGTAGAGTGAAAATCAGTATCAATTAGAGGAATGAGGTGCCCCCACATAAGGGAGAGTACCAAATTCCTTAAGATGAATTTTACTACTCAAAGCCTTACATTCATTAGTGGAATGACCTTGGACTCTATGATAGGCACAAAAGGAATTCTTGTGATAGAATTTCTTTTGAGTTTTAGGAGGAAGGGATATCAAGTGATCTTAGAGGAGCCTCGACAAGATACCCTCTTGATCTAAGGTAGAAGGTGTTCCTTTATCATGTAACAAAGATGTGTCTTGCTTAGTACAAGATTTCATACCTACACAAGGTGCTATAGATTACGAGATTTTGTATGCTCCTTTAGAAGAGTTTGTAAAATTCAAATCATTAGTGTTTAACGAGATGACATTGACATTAAGAAGGTTTTCTTTGTTTGGTGCAAGTGTTGCAAAGGATCATTTTTGAGATCAATAGTGTCCATTAGTTCAGGATGCACTAGTGTTGAAGGTGGTTTAGAAGAATGTTTTGGGATAGTGTTGATTTTGGATGAAGGATTGATGATTTCAATGGAAGGACAATAACCAAGACCATGATTTGTTGTTTGCGTTTTAGGCTCGATAGGGGTGCAGATACCTTGTTCGTTAGCACCACATCCTTTTTCACTATAGCCAAGTTTTTTCATGAGATCATAACCTTTTCCATAAATATTTTTCAACACTTTTGGATCAGGTGTTTATTCATTGGTGGCTTCTTTGTCTAAATTAGTTGAGGTGGATGCTTGCAAAGGATCGACCGAGTCTTGTGGTGACAAGACTATAGTTCCCTTTTTAGATTTTGTGTTGGTGATCTTGGATTCTCCTAGTAAAGGAGGTGTGAAGTCTAAGAAACTCCAATCATTGGCTAAGGGTGTTTGTTGTACGGGTTCCACTTGTTTGGTGGGTGTTGAAGTGTTGAAGGGTTTGGATTTTTTTTTCTCAAGTTGTAAGATACTATAAGGCTTAGGATTGACATCACGTGTGTACACTTTGTTTTTGTAGATGTAATTCATCTTACGATGAAGAGTGGATTTTAGATATATGTAGAGGACTCATGTCCCAATGTGATGCATATTATTTGGTAATTTTTTTCCAAGTAAATAATTAGTTATGAATTTTTTATTACAACTTTTAAAAAATATAAAAACTTGTATGCCTGACCACCTTATCTTGGTCAAAACTTCATGAAATTCATTTTTTTTTAATCCTATAGTATGTGAAGCATAGAATGTGACACATGTTTTAGAATAAAAAAAAGTGATACCATTTGAAAACTATAGATGTTTTCCAATCAACCTATCAATAAGGACTTTAATCATAATTCAAATGGAAAATGAATAATAATTATTTATTAAATTCAAATTAAAGCATAATTTATATTGGTGGAAAGCTGAGAATCTCCTTTAAAGACCCTTTTCGTTTCATCAATTTTGGGTAAAAAAAATGTCGTCAGCCACATGGGTCATCATATCACTTACATATTACCACTTTTTGGCCCATCACGATCTTGCACATACCCAAGGTTGTTGAGGTTGATTGTTGTTGGCGCAAATTGTTTCTTGTGTAATGTGTATGAGCAACGATAATATGACTCGACTGCTATGACACATTATGCTGAGGTGGGTAGAGGATGAGTTTAGGTTTGTTTTGGGTTTGAGGTTTGTGTGATGGTGGGTAAAGGATAAGTTGAGGTTGAATAATATTAACGTCCCTTAGGGAAGGAGAGTCTAACATGGGCTCTACATCTTCTTTTAAGGGCATAATATTATGATTTTCAATGTTAAATCCTTATTTTGCATCATGATATCCTCCTTAGGAGGAGATTTTTTAGGAGAACTACAAGCTACATGTTCTTGACATTCGAGGGTTGGTTCTTCTAAAATGACTTAATCACAAGTAGGGGAATGAGAAATGATGGGATCATCAGTAGTGGGATGATCAGGAGAGGGTTCTAATTGATTATCTTGTTTTGCAAAGGTCTCATTCTCTTGTTCCATATTATCTACCCTAGTAGGAGAGCTTGGAATATTTTCACCACTAGCTTCATCATAAGGAGGGGAGGCATCAAGAGAAGTACCATTATGATTTTCAAAATAGATTGTCCCAAATGGTAGGAGTATTAGGGAAGGGAGGGTTAAGAGTCTTATGAATTTTAAGAGGTTTATCTTCTAACACCAACATATCCTCTTAGCATCGAGGAGGGATATTAGAAGAAGGACAAGATTGATGGTTATGGTTAGGGAGACTAGGGAAGGTGATGTCTAGAAATGTTTCAATGAGCTCATCTTGTTGTTGTTTAATGTCCACCAAAGGGGGATGAGGAGAGGGACAATCAAGACCCTGAATGCTTGTAGATTCTTGCACCAAGATACCTTCGTCACTAATATGAAAGGTATAGGGAGAAGAACAAGTATGATTGTTATGATTGTCGACACTAATATCCTCATCAAGGGGTAATCTAATGTTAAGAATTGTGTCAATAGTTTTGTTGGTATAATCAAAAGTGAACTCATAAGAGGGGATGTTGTATTTATGCGATCCATTTTGAACCAAATCAAAGCCACATATTTTAAAAGTAAACATGCTATCATAAAAAAGTAAAGAAAGTGAAATGAAATGAATTAAGGTGGAATGTTGAAATGCAATTTTCATATGTGAAACAAGGTAATTTTTTGATTACATTATGCAACCTGAAAAGGAAATTTTGTAGATGCAAAATTAAAACTAAGCAATGCATGAAATGAGCTAATTTAAGCTAGATCTAATGAAATGCATGTTACAAAAACTCAGGCAATTGATACAGATAGGTAAGGGCAGCAAACAAAAGCTGAAAAATAGGGTTTTCAACTCTGTAAAAGGCAGTTTCAGGGGCCTAAAGGGACTAAGTCACCTAGGGTGGCGAATTAGTCTAGGTAGTGATTTTTTTAATAATTTTTAGATTTTTTTGGTGGATTTGGATGGTTTATGTGTTGTAAGATGCATACCTAAGATGAAAATGAAAAATTTCAAAATTTTTGTAATGATTTAGGATACAAAAATGCAGCCTATATGCACTTTCACTAATGCAAAATTTTAAACCCTAGAATGCAACTCAACTAATGCAAAATGCAATGCAATGTTAATGTAATGCAAAACTAGCTATGAAGGACTCCAAAATAAATAAAAAGGTGTTTGAAGGTTGGGTTTACCAAAATGAACCAAAAATTTTAAGGGAAAGAGAGGATTCGCCAAAGGCTCATGGGGTTTTCACCTATAAGCTAGAGAGATAATCTCTTTTGCGCTAAAAAATATGAGTGGTTCATTCAAGATTAGGGATTTAATGTGTGATGTGTGTGTGAAATAGAATGTATCTAAGTGTTGTAAAATAATGAAATGAAATAATTATGAAATGTAAACTAATGTAATGTAAAGATGCTGGAAAACACAATGTTGTATGCAATTATGTATAAAATGTTCTAGAAATGTAAACTAAACTAAATAGAAAACTATAAAACTAAATGTGTGCACTTGGAGGCTGAAAAGGGATGGCATGAAGGTCTAGAATCCTAAAAAAATTATTGCAGAAGCCGACTAGGACACTTGTACCAATCTGGGTGACTTAGTCCTAGATTTGGAAAAATTGGTTTGAAGCCTGTTTCAACCAAATGGGTATCCAAATCTATAGAAAAATCAGAAATACATGTGTAGTGGGACTAATTTGCCACTAATGGTGACTTAGTCTACTTTGGATTTTTTGCAAGTTTGAAAGTGGATTAAGAAGTCCTCGGTCTACACTTTCTGTTCCCACAGGTATCCAGTTTTGAAACTTTAATATTCAACACTATGAGAGACTTTTAGTGGATGTTTTTCCCTAGACAACAAGGATATGCCCTCAAAAAGTCTTCAATCCATTCGTCAATGGTTTCCAAACATTTGAAGTACCTAAATCTATAAACACACAAAGAGAGAAAGAGAGAAATGTTGATTGTTAGGGCATGGGGGTTTGCCTTGGTCAAACCCCTTTTAGATAATTAAATCAAGTGATGAAATATGATGGTAGAGAATGACATGTGAGACAATGGAATTAGTACCTTTCCATGAATATGGATCTTGTTTTTTTGTAGCAATGGAGGAAGGATCAGCCCTTGAATGCCTTGGAAGGATGTCTTCATGACTTATAATGCTCAAACCCTAGCTTGCTTGAGAAGAATGATGAATAGAAGAAGGAGATAGGAGAAATGAGACTTAGGAGATAAGAGATTTAGAAGAGATGAAAAATGAAGGGAAAACCCTTTATTTATACATGTTGTTCCATAATTTCTCAAAAATAACACATCACAGGTCGACCTTAGGGTTTAGGAGACAAAATCCTACTAGAAATTAAGATTAATTTTGAATTTTATGCCAAATAGGAGTCACCCAAGGTGGCAACTTAGTCCACTTGGGAAATTTCAAGTGGATGTTGGGAAGTAAGAGGTGATTAACATTGTTTAATGGGATTGTATTTTGAAACACACTTAATTAGGACCTATAAGCGCATTAAGGGGTCATTTAAACATTAAAAAAAGGGTCATTTTGTTGATGATAAGCCTAGGAAAGTGTGGGAGCTTGTTACAAATATTTACAACACTTTCAAATAAGGCTTGGAAAGGGGTTAAGATGCTAAAAATAGGATCAAATTAGGCACAAAATTGTACTTTTCTTCAAAGGTATACAGTTTTTGGAGACACACAAACTAAGCTCAATTAATTAAGGGGGGCCTAAATAAGATTGGAAGTATAAAGAGGTACACTCTACAACACTAAAAATAAGGCACAATTAAGTCCATTTTAATTAATAGGGCCCTAAAATTAATGTGAATATGTAAAATACATATTACAACACTAAGATTAAGACATAAAAACACTAAGATTAAGGCATAATTAAGTTCATTTTAATATTAATTCCAAATTAGGTGTGAAAATGTAAAGTGATAAATTTTTCTACACTACACCCCGAAACCTACCAAAGAAGAAGACCTAGACGAGAGTGTGAAGTAAATTTTTTGAGGAATGGGAGGCTTTAGTGGTAGAGTATGTGGACAATTGCCTTCTAGGGAGTTGAAACCCTCAAAGTGTTTTTATTTGTGATGAAGCCCATAAGAGCATAGATTTCCCTCAAAACCCCAAAAGGGTGATGGTATCCCAACAAGAAGAAAACCCCTGGTCAAAAGAAGTTGTTTAGTTGAGTCAAGAGATAACCTAATGTTGAGAAGAAACTTAATATTTGGGAACAAAGAAACCCTTGAAGTTGATTGGAAGAGGAAGAGTGTCTTTTGAACAAAATGAAAATGTAAGGACAAGGTATGTAAGGTAGTCATAGATGGTATATCTACCAATAATTTGGTAAATATAGAAATGGTTGACAAATTACAACTTGGTTGTGTTCCAAAATCTAACCCCTACAATATTTCTTGGTTAAAGAAGGATCATAGTGTGCTTGTGGATAAATCTTGTTTTGTGGCATTCAAAACTAGCCTTTGTGTGGATGAATTGCTTTGTGATGTACTTATGATGGATGAATGCCATTTTTTGTTGTGCATACCTTGGTTGTATGACTAAAATGTAATCCATTGGGGTACAAAGAATACTTATGAGGTTCAACACGAAGGAAAGAAAACACTCTTAAAACTATGGATAGAAGAGGATGCATTTGAAATGTCAACCTTATCGTTTCCTCCAATTAGCTATAAGAAAATTTTCAAGGAGAACAGAGGATCAACTTGTTATTTATTATGCCCAAAAGAAGCAAGGGAGAATAGTGGGATACAAGCTCCACTAGATATGCAAAAGTTGTTGAAAGAATTATTTGATATAACTGCAATAGAGCTACCAGTTGAGTTAACTCCTTCATGAGGTATTACACAAAATTGACTTAGTGCCTAGATCCAAGCTTCCCAACCAAGCTATATATCTATTATCCTTGAAATAAAATAAATAAATGAGAACATAGATTTGCAATTTGTTAGAAAAATGGTTCATAAGGGAGAGAATAAGCACTTGTGCCATACTAGCTTTAGTTTCACTAGGAACCTATGAAAATGGGGTTATTAAGTGCTATCGTATGGTTTAGGACATAGAGCGCACCCACTTTGAAGATGATTTCACTCAAAGATAACCCTAGAGATCTCAACCCAAGAGTGGAATAAAGGTAAGAGATTTGCAATAGGGTTGTCCTAGGGGATGAATATAGAATAATGAGGGGTTCACCACCAAGTTAAGACTTGGAAAAATAATGCAATGTAAGATGCAACAATAAACCCTAGTTTGATGCAATGACCTACAAAATGACCTAGAAAACTGTGTAAAACAATTTACAGGAAGTTGTAAAATCAAATGTGTGCAATTGGAAACTTGTAGAGAATTGAATGGAGATTGGAAATTCTTCAAATCCTAAATTTTTGGCTTATTGGGACTCATTCACCATTCTAGATGAATCAATCCTAGTTTTGGATTTCTCCATAGGAACAGGTTTTGAGAAAAAGGGTATCTGAATTTGCAAAAACATCTAAAAAACACCTACAGTGGGACTCATTCGAAACTTGTGGCAAATGAGTCCAATTTGGATTTTCTAAAACTTCAAGGTCTGAATCTAGTCTTCTTAGTCTACTCAATCTACTTCTCCAGGTTTTTGGATCCAAAACTTTGATTCTGAGGCTATAGATGACCTTTTAGTGAAAATTGTGACCTTGCAAATGGGAGAGACAACTCTAAGAAAATTTTAACCTAATATTTAATGATCTTCCAAGCTCCAAGAAACCTAGATTTTCAATCACACATGTAAAGAGGAGAAAACTTCTTGATTGTTAGGGAATAGGGGTTTATCTTGGTCAAACCCCTTGTAGGTAATTAAACCAAATGATGAAACAATGAAATGGAGGCATGAAACATGAAACAAGGAGTGCGAATCATGGAAAATAATACCTTGAATGATGATGTCTTGTAAGTCTAAAACTCAACTTGAAATGGCCATGAAAGATGTAGATCTTGATCTTGATAGTAGGAGTAGATAAATGCCCGACCTTGGATCTTTAATGCTACATCACAATACTAGCTCAATAAAATTCTTGATGCTTGATAATATTTGACATGATGATAGATCTTGAATTTCTACAACAATTGATGAAGAATCTTTCCCTTGAATGCCTTCGAAATGATCTTGAAAGTTATCCTGATGACCTTGTGAAGACTTGGAATGCTTAAATCTTGCTTGCTTGACTTGATATCATGTAGGCTTATGCTTCTTAGGTGAAATAATGATTTGAAATCTTGTTTATATAGGAAATGCACTCAAATAACTATTTATTAGATCCCCAAGGTTGGTATAGAAGAAATTTGAACTTTAAAACCCAATTTTTTTGCTCAAAACCTCAAAAATAGGCCAAATAGGACTCATTCACCATTCTGGGTGAATGAGTCCCACATGGATGGGACTCATTAGCCCCAAGTGACGAATGGGTCCCACAGGGCCTATTTTGCTTGCTAGAATATCAATAAGTGTGTAAATTGAGTTTATTTGTTGGTATTGTCAGGTTTTGATTGAAATATGTCTTCAGATGCATAATATGGGGTCATAGAGGAATATTAATGATGATATAAAGGTTATAAATGCAAAAGGTCCCAAAATACAATGTGAAAGTGTAAATAAATACACTTTATAACACTAAATTAAGGAAAAATTGGGTCTATTTATCTTAAAAGGGTCCAAAATCCCATGTGAATGTGTAGAACACATTACAACACTAGATTAGGTTCACTTTTCATTATAGCTTCCTAAATTTAATGTGAAGGTTTAAATAAGTAAACTTTACAACATTAAATTAAGACAAAGTTAAGTTAATTTAGCTTAAAAATGGTCCAAGACCTAATGTGGATGTGTAAAGCACCTCACAACACTAGATCAAGGCGACATTAAGTCCAATTTATCATTAATTATTCCCAAATCAAGCAAGGAAAAGACATACCTTTTTTGTGACTCTATTTAGCCCCCACTTTAGTGAGAGGATGAACTTGCTTCAAACTCACACTAAAGGAGACATTCAAGAAGGGTCCAAGTGTACCGATGCAGATGGTCTAGAATAACAAAGATCAGGGAGGCAATGAAGCCCCCAAGATCAAAGATCCTAAGTCAAACCAACATGAGCACAAAAGGACATGTGCAAGGTGTATAATATGTAGCAGGACAAGATACACAAACATGCAATGTCAATGACTAAAGGAAGAAAACAAAAAGAAGCAAAAATAAAGAGGTGAATCAAACTTCGACCATTTGTCCAACTCGATGTGGATTAGATCTAGGTTGTTTGTCTAAAAATAAATGCATACTCATTATGAGGCAACGAAACTCTTGGTTTCCCATTGGGTGAGTAATACAAGAAGGTGAGAGACATACACTCATGGCTGGTATGCACTTTCACACATACACGAGTGGCTACGAGGAAAGCCATGCCTAGGTTGGGATTCCCACTCAAACCATACCAAAATTATACCTCCTAATAACTTTAATACTTGGCACCACACAAAAATGATTTTTGAGCCTCATGAGGCCAAAAAAACTTCATATGTTTGGAGCTCATGAAAAAATAAGATGGCTTTATATGCATGTAAAATGTGTTAAATGCTGAG
>CM021109.1:109715681-109741569 GCA_007115665.2 Sequoiadendron giganteum
GGGGTTTGATCAAACCCTCTTCAATTGGAATCCGTAAAATGGAAATTTTTAAGGCTTAAATCATTATATTTTCTAAAAATATGTGATTTCAGAAAAAATCAGAATCTCCTAGAAATTGTAAACTAGCATTGTGGGATCACCCAGTGTTGGTATCAAGTGAAGGCTTGTTTATTTATATCAAAGGACAATAAACAAGACCATGGGTATTTTCTTGCATGTGAGGTTCTATAGGAAGACATATACATTGTTCTCTAGCACCACATCCTTTTCCACTATACCTAAGTTGTTTGATAAGTTCATAACCTTTTCCTTAAAGATTTTTTATTTCTTTTGGATCTGGTGGTTGTTCATAATCAACTTCGTCATTTAGGTTGTTGTGTAATTTTTTGTCTTTTGATTTAGAGTGGTTGAGGTGGATTCTTTTGAAGGATCTTCCAAATTTTGTGTTGACATTATCGGTTTTTACTTTCCCTTTTAAAAGTCTTTGTGTATGATCTTGTATTCTCCCATGAATGTTGGTGTGAAATCTAAGGAACCCCAATCATCTTCTAATAGCTCTGTGACCTCCTCAATATGTTTTTTTTTTCCTTTTTGTTGCATAGATTTCACTTGTGTAGTTGGTGTTAATGTTTTTAAGGGGTTCTTTTTGTTTTTATCAAGTTGTAAGACACTATAAGGCTCATGATCAATGTCAAGTGTGTACACTTTATTGTTGTAGACATACTTCATTTTATAATGTAGAGTAGAAGGTACCCTATTCATTGCATGAATCCATGGTCTGCCTAAAAAGAGATTATATGAAAGATCGTGAGGCTTAACATGGATCGATGTTTCTAATGTGGCCTTTCTAAATTTAATAGGTAAAGTGATCACACCAAGTTGTTATTTTCCTACATTCTCAAATCCTTTAATAGATAGAGAGTAAGGTTGAATTGTTGATCTATCCACACCAAGTCTATCCAAAAGGGATACACTACACACATTAAGGGATGAGCCATTGTCAACAAGGGTTCACTTTATCCCTTTTCTATTGTATTTAGCTATTATCATGAAAACCTCATTTTGGTTTTGCACTTCCAAAAGAGGGAACTCACTTTGGTGGAAAATAATGTCGGTATTAAGTCCCTGAATCATGGTTGCTATGTCATTTGGGTTTTCACTAGAGGGAACCAAAACTTGTTGCAAGTCCATTTGAAGCATGGTGTGATAATTATGTGAATTTTGAATTAGGTCCCATAGGGATATCTTAGCAGGAGTGTTCTTAAGTTATTCAACAAGATCATACTCCTTTCCACTTTGTGTTGGAAAACGATGGGGACTAGGTAGGATGGGATTAGACAATGGGAGGGTTGTTGAAGGTGTTTGTCTTGGTTGTGGATTGTTTCTAGTGTTATATGTATGAGAAACGGTATTATAAATTGACTGTTGTGACACATTATGCTTAGGTGGGTAAAGGATAAGTTAGGGTTTGTTTTGAGTTTGTGGTTTGTGTGAAGGTGGGATAAAGAATTAGAGGATTCTTAGGATGTCCCACGGGGTATGTAGAAGGCCCATTAATCAAAGGGGATCTAATGGACTCTTGCACATTTATAACCTCAGCAGTCTTGGTTTGATGTATTTCTAATAAATGGAAATCTAGAATCACCTTTTTATCATCACCTAAGGAAGCCACCTTACTATTGTTTTCATTTTATTGCATCATGATATCCTCCCTAGGAGGAGATTTTTTTGGAGAACTACAAACCAAATGTTCTTGAAAATCAAGGATTGGTTCTTCCAAGATGACTTCATAATAAGTAGGGGAATGATCAATGGTTGAATTGTCTTGTTTATCAATGATGTTGTTTCCTTTTTCAATAAAATTTTCCATAGGGGAAGAGGGGAAATCAAGATTCCCATGACTTTCATTGATTTTATTTTCTAATCAAAGTATTTTCTTCACAACTAGAATAGATACTAGGAGAAGAACAAATGTGATTGTCATGATTATCAAAAATTTTACTCCTTTTTCCCATAATATCTTCTAAGATAGGATAGGTAGGGAAAGAATCATAAAGAGGGTTGTTATAGACCTTAAAGGTTTGATCATCCAACACCAAAATATATTCCTCACTTATGCTTTCATCGTATAAAATATTATCACAAGAGGGGAAGATGTTGGGAGATGAATGTAGACTAGTTGAAGTTTCAATGATCTCTTGTTGTACTATGTTGTCATCATGATTACCTATGGTTGTTTCTTGTTGTTCATCAATGTCTTGCCTAATAAGAGAGGTAGAAGGAGAGAAACAACTAGGATTCTTAAAACTCTCATTGATTGGTTCTTCTAACACCAAAATATCTTCTTCACCAATAGGAGAGATATTAGGAGAAGAACGAATATGATCATTAGGAATTTACAAGGTTGTATTCTCTTTCACTAAAACACTCTCATAGGGAGGGGATATGAAATTTTTCTTAGCATGCCTAGAAAGGTAAGGTATTAACATTGTTTGAATAAAAATGAAAAGCACTTCTCCCCCATTTTTTGTGGGTTCCATTTTGTATATGTTACCAGTAGGCTTAGGAAGCACAAAAATGAGGTTTTTGATGTTGTAATAGGTAGTTTAAAATATGGTCTGGGACTGATTCGTCCAAAGGGGCAAATGAGCCCCAGTTAGGGTTTTTTTCAGAATTTTCAAAAAAATGTTAAGTGATTTTTACACTTTATAGTTTGTATGATCTATAACCTAAGTGCAAATGCAATTTTCAGATTATTTTTGATGATTTGAGATGCAAAAGTGCAACCTATATGCACTTTCACTAATGCAAAAAAAATGAAACCCTAGAATGCCAATTAACTAATGCAAACCCTAATGCAAAGTCAATGCAAGCGATATCTAGGATGATGATGGACTCCAAATCAGAAAAGAAGGTATTCTAAATGCAGGTTCACCAAAATGGAACCTATGAAAATGGGGTAATTAATTACTATCGTATGGTTTAGGACATAGAGCACACCCACTTTCAAGATGATTCTTGACACTCAAAGATAACCCTGTAGATCTCAAACTAAGAGTGGAATAAAGGTAAGAGATTTACAATAGGGATGTCCTAGGGGATGAATATAGACTAATGAGGGGTTCACCACTAAGTTAAGACTTGGAAAAACTAATGCAATGTAAGATGCGGCACTAAACCCTAGTTTGATGTAATGACCTACAAAATGACATAGAAAAGTGTGTAAAACAAAACAAAATGTGTACACCTGGAAACTTGTAGAGACTAGAAATTTTGTAAATCCTAAAACTTTTTCTTACTGCAACTCATTCACCATTCTGGGTGAATTAGTCCCAATTCTAGATTTCAGCAGAGGAAGAAGTTTCGAGCAAAAGGGTATATGAATCTGCAAAAATATCTTAAAAACACCTATAGTGTGACTCATTCGCCACTTGTGGAAAATGAGTCCTGTTTGGATTTTTTGGAACTTTAAGATTTGAATTTGGTCTTCTTAGTATGCTCAATCTACTTCTGGGTATGTGTAGGATCATCATGGAAAAAACAGGCCCTTAAGTGGCAATAAAATTCAAAAAATCAGAGTTAGGCAACTTGACGTAAAAATTTGAATAAGTTATCTATATTATTTCAAAAATATGTAAGAATAGAATATGTAGAAAATTGAATGTAGTTTCTAAACTACTAGGTTTATTTTTTATTTTTTAAAATCTATTTGGTGAAAATTTGAAATTTCAATGCAGTAGTACTTAAGTTTTAGGGAAAAAATAAGAAGTAGGTGTCTATCTGACCACCCTAACCACAATAAAATGATATTATCTTTTTATAAGACTTTAGATATAAGAAGGGGACTCATGTCCCGATGTCATGCATATTTTTTTGTAATTTTTTTCCAAGTAAATAATTAATTATGGTTTTTTTATTACAAATTTAAAAAAATATAAAAACTCATATGTCTAACCACCTTAACTTGGTCAAAACTTCATGAAATTCATTTTTTTTTTTAATCCTATAGTATGTGAAGCATAGAATATGATGCCTATTTCAGATTCAAAAAATATGATACCGTTTGAAAGCTATAGATGTTTTTCAATCAACCTATCAATCAGGACTTTAGTCGTAATTCAAATAGAAAATGAATAATAATTATTTATTAAATTCAAAGTAAAACATAATTTATATTGGTGGAAAGTTGAGAATATCCTTTAAAAACCCTTTTTGTTTCATCAATTTTGGGTAAAAAAAAAGTCATCAACCACATGGGCCATCATATCACTTAGATATCGCCACTTTTTGGCCCATCATGATCCTACACATACCCTTCTCCAGGTTTTTGGATCCAAAAATCTAATTTTCGGGCTGTAGATGACCTTTTATTGAAGATTATGACCTTGGAAATGGGAGAGACAACTCTCAAAAGCTTGTAACCTAATCTTCAATGATCTTCCAAGCTCAAAGAAACCTCGATCTGCAATCACACATGTAAAAAGGAGAAAACTTGTTGATTGTTAGGGAATAGGGGTTTTCCTTGGTCAAACCCCTTATAAGTAATTAAACCAAATTATGAAACAATGAAATGGAGGCATGAAACAAAGAACAAGAATCATGGAAAATAATACCTTGAATGATGATGTCTTTTAAGTCTACAACTCAACATGAAATGGCCATGAAGGATGTAGATCTCGATCTTAACAATAGGACTAGAAAAATTCTTGAACTTGGATCTTTAATGTTACATCACAACACTAGTTCAATAACATGCTTGATGCTTGATAATATTTTACATGATGATATATTTTGAATTGCTGCAATAATTGATGAATAATCTTTCCCTTGAATGCCTTAGAAATGATCTTGAAAGCTATCTTGATGACTTTGTGAAGACTTAGAATGCTTCACTCTTGCTTGTTTGACTTGATATCATGTAAACTTATGTTTCTTAAGTGAAACAATGATTTTAAAGCTTGTTTATATAGGCAATGCACTCAAATGGGCATTTATTATATCCCCAAGGCCAACTTAGAAGAAACTTGAACTTAAAAACCCAAATTTCTTGCTCAAAACCTCAAAAATAGGCCAAATGGGATTCATTTTCCATTCTAGGTGAATGAGTCCCACCTGGATGGAACTCATTCGCCCAAAGTGGCGAATCGGTCCCACGGGGCCTATTTTTCTTGCCAAAATGTCGAGGTTTGTGTAAATTGAGTTCATTTATTGATATTGTCAGGTTTTTGATTAAAATATGCCTTGGGATGCATAATATGGGGTCGTAGGGGCCTATTAATGAAGATATAGTGGTTATACATGCAAGAGGGCCCAAAATCCAATGTTAATACGTATAACACATTACAACACTAGATTAGGTCCACTTTGTTTATAAGCTTCCTAAATCTAATGTGAAGGTGTAATAAATACACTTTACAACATTAAATTAAGGAAAAGTTAAGCTAATTTAGATTTAAAAAGACCCAAGACTTAATGTGGATGTGTAAAACACCTAACAACACTAGATCAAGGTGACATTAAGTCCAATTTATCATTAATTATTCCAAAATCAAGCAAAGAAAATGAATAATTTTTCCGTGACTCCATCATCTAAAAAGTGAGACAAGTTGAGAATGTGTTTTGACTTTAGAGCCATAAACAAGATCAAAGTAAAATACCAATACTCGGGTATGTGCAGGATCATGGAAAAAATAGGCCCTTAAGTGGCAATAAAATTCAAAAAATCAGAGTTAGACAACTTGACGTAAAAATTTGAATAAGCTATCTATATTATTTCAAAAATATGTAAGAATAGAATTTGTAGCATATTGAATGTAGTTTCTAAACTACTAGGTTTATTTAAAAATAAATAAATTTATTTGGTGAAAATTTGAAATTTAAATGAAGTAGTACTTAAATTTCAGGGAAAAATAAGTAGGTGTCTGTCTGACCACCCTAATCAAAATAAAATGATAATATTTTTTTATAAGATTTTAGATATAAGTAGGGGACTCATGTATCGATGTGATGCATATTTTTTTGTAATTTTTTTCCAAGTAAATAATTAATTATGATTTTTTTATTACAAATTTTAAAACATATAAAAACTCATATGTCTAACCACCTTAACTTGGTCAAAAATTCATGAAATTCATTTTTTTTTTAATCCTATAGTATGCGAAGCATAGAATGTGACACATGTTTTGGATTCAAAAAATGTGATACCGTTTGAAAGCTATAGATGTTTTTCAATTAGCCTATCAATCAAGACTTTAGTTGTAATTCAAATAGAAAATGAATAATAATAATTTATTAAATTCAAAGTAAAGCATAATTCTTATTGGTGGAAATCTAAGAATCTCCTTTAAATACCCTTTTCATTTCATCAATTTAGGTTAGAAAAAGTCGTCAGCCACATGGGCCATCATATCACTTAGATATTGACACTTTTTTGCCCATCATAATCCTACACATACCCACCCCCTTCCAAGAATGGATGAAATTCTAGACTATCTAGTAGGTGCTAAGAATTTCTCCAAGGTTGACTTGAGAAGTGGTTACCATCAAATCCAAATCCGAGAAGGGGATGATGCCCCCACCACTTCCATGCGCACCATGAACTATATATTTAGATCCTACATTGAAATTGTTTCATAATCTGTTTTGATGATATTTGGATTTTCAAGAAGAGCATGAAATAACATTTGAAGCACCTTAAAATTGTGTTTGATACACTCAGAAGGGAGAGGTTTTTTATAAATCTTTTTAAAAAAGTGTTTTGTAGAGACAAGTTGGTGTTCCTTGGAAATGTGATTTCAGTAGAAGGAGAAATAATGGATCTTGAAAAGATTAAAGCTATACTTGAATGTCCTATCCCTTAAAGCATTACATAAATAAGGAGTTTTTATGGGTTAGTAAACTTCGACTATAAGAGGTTTATTAGAAATTTTAGCAGAATAAGTGTTGCATTGACTGATTGCACTAAAGGAGAGTTTTTCTTGGAATCAAGCAATTAAGAGAAGTTTTTTTTGGAAAAACAAGGATAGATAACTGAGAGGGGGGGTGAATCCATTGTTATAGAATTCAAATCATATCTTCTTTTATCAACGTTTAATCTCAGATCTGATAATTAATAGTGAAAGCATGAACACAATAGAAACACACAACACCAAGATGTTTTTGTGGAAATCCTGTTAAGGGAAAAAAACCACGTTGGAGGTCAATCCAGAATTATACCTTGTTAAAAGTATAAGTAAAATGAATAAGGAATACACATGCATTTAGGCACACTGCTTAGATCTCACTGCTCAGAAGGGAAGGCTCACTATCTTACATAAAACAATCAGATTAAATCCATCTAATGAGGTTGAACTAAGAAATTAGCTTCTTCAAAAGCCTGATGATAGTTTCGGTTAGGCACAAAAATACTTCTTCACACTTTGCTCAAAATTCTTCACACTCTACTCTACAATCAAATGATTTGATCTTTATTCACACATATCTCACATGCACTTCACATACACACACTGAGAATACCTCAAAATGAGGAAACAATCACTCTTATATATCGACTACATGCATTTACATCAACAACTCTGTCGACCACAAATAAGGAATAAATGAATTACAAACTGTCGGCCCAATTCATGAACAATTCTCAATGCGTACAAACATAAGTCAATCACAACATAATGAATACCTAAATCAACATCCTTGAACATGCCAAGAATTCAAAAAATTATCCACAAGGATTCACAACACACTACCACCATCATGTCGGCCAAGAACATGAAAACTCGAACACACAAAGGAAAAAATCTCCGATCATGATCACACTGATCAACATGGACATACCACAATGATAGAGCATGATCTAGAAACATCTATGAACATCTCAGGAGAATACGAGTATGTGCATGATCATCATGGGAAAAAGAGGCCCTTAAGTGGTGATGAAAATTTAGAAAATCAGAGTTAGGCAACTTGACGTAAAAAATTGAATAAGTTATCCATATTATTTCAAAAATATATAAGAATAAAATCTATAGAAAATTGAATCTAGTTTCTAAACTACTAGGTTTATTGAAAAATAAAATCTATTTGGTGAAAATTTGAAATTTCAATGCAGTAGTACTTAAATTTCAGGGAAAAAATAAGTAGGTGTTTGTCTGACCACCCTAACCACAATAAAATTATAATATTTTTTTTATAATATTTTAGATATAAGTAGAGGACTCATCTCCCGATGTGATGCATATTTTTTTGTAATTTTTTTCCAAGTAAATAATTAATTATGATTTTTTTATTACAAATTTTAAAAAATATAAAAAACTCGTGTGTTTGACCACCTTAACTTGGTCAAAACTTCATGAAATTCAATTTTTGTTTTTTTTAATCCTATTGTATGCGAAGCATAGAATGTGACACACTTTTAGAATTCAAAAAATGTGATATCGTTTGAAAGCTATTGATGTTTTTCAATTAGCCTATCATTCAAGACTTTAGTCATAATTCAAATAGAAAATGAATAATAATTATTTAATAAATTCAAAGTAAAATATAATTTATATTGGTGGAAAGCTGAGAATCTCTTTTAAAAACCCTTTTCATTTCATCAATCTTGGGTAAAAAAGTTGTCAGCCACATGGGCCATCATATCACTTACATATCGCCACTTTTTGGCCCATCATGATCCTGCACATACAAATACACAACAATTTAATTCACCAGAGTTACATTCTCTTCTTCCAGAAACACTTGCTACAGTAACAAAATAATTATAGGAAATCAGAAACTCATAACTTTTACCAAACTTGATGCACACCTCTGAAACTTCTGGAGAACATACTAGATAGGCTCAACAACAAACCCTTTAATGCACGACTTCTGATTACCAACTTCCTGAATGTTCCACCACTATGATCTTCACAGCTTCACAAACTGCTTGCAATATATTTATTCCAATTTTCTCAATATCCTCAAAATATACAGCCCTCAGAACACTTAATTCTAGTAGTGTTGACATCAATGAAAACCACATATCAACAACACAACCACAACATCCAAAAATCTCCCCCTTTGGCATTGATGGTGATACATGATGTGAAAAATACCATCAACACAACTAGCTCTTCTCCAACAATCTCCTCCTTCTCATGCTATTCTTCTCCCTCTTACATTACTCTTCTCCCTTTTTCTTCCTCAAAGGTTTTTCACATTACTCTTCTCCCCCTTTGACATCAATGGAAAAGGTACACAAGCTCTGAACCACATATATGAAACATCTAACTACTCCCTCTAAATAGCAACCACCATAACATCAATCCGAAACAAGATTTGATTGTAAGTGCATGGATTGATGCAAAGAGTTGCATCTTAGTTCAGATTAGGAGGGGAAATCACCCCTAACTTGCCTCTGAGATACTCAAAAGTAGATCCTTAGGCAACGACTTGGTAAAGATATCTTCAATTTTTTCCTTGGTAGGCACATACTCCAGTCTGACTTCTTTATCATTTAGTTTGTCTCCCACATAGTGATACTTGATGGATATATGATTTGTTTTTGAATGTAGCATTGGATTCATAGAAATGTTTATGGCACTTGAATTATCACAGAATATGGAAATAGGCTCAACATACTCAATTTTGATATCTCTTAGCATCTACTTCATCCATATTACTTGAGTACAATTGTTTGCAACAATAATATATTTTTCTTTAGCAATAGATAAGGAAATGGAATTATGCTTCTTACTTAGCCAATACACCAACTTCTTCCCCAAGAAGAATGCACCACCACTTGTACTTTTCCTTTCATCCACATCTCCTGCCCAATCTCCATTTGTAAAGGCATTTAGATTAAGATCATCATCCTTAGGATACCATAGACCAAAATCAACTATCCCTTT
Organism: Sequoiadendron giganteum; assembly: GCA_007115665.2. Classification (NCBI taxonomy): domain Eukaryota; kingdom Viridiplantae; phylum Streptophyta; class Pinopsida; order Cupressales; family Cupressaceae; genus Sequoiadendron; species Sequoiadendron giganteum. The sequence goes on from CM021109.1 coordinate 109,725,569, forward strand.
CAAGTATCCAAAAATTATCTTTATTATAGTTACATGTGATTCCTTCAGATCAACTTGATATCTAGCAACCATGCATACAACATTCATGATGTTTGGTCTATTCTAAGTCAAATAGAGAAATCCACCAATCATTGACCTGCACCTTGTTTGATTAGCCTTAGAAGAATCATCATTTTGTGTTAACTTGCATCTGGTCACCATGGGTGTACCTACAAGCTTTCAATCTTCCATTCAAAACTTTTTCAATAACTCTCTCACATATTTGAATTGGGATATAAAGATTCCATCATTTAGCTGAGTAATTTGCAATCCTAAAAAGAATTTCAGCTCTTCTATCATTAACATCTCAAACTCACTTTTCATTTCATCAAAAACCTTCATGCATAAGTCATCATCACCTTCAAATATGAAGTCATCAACAAAGACTTCAATGGGCAGGTGTATGGAAATGGGTAGCAATTTCGTGGACACCCTCAAAAAAAAGTTTTGAAAACCATAATGTGAGTGCGTTATAAGGCACTCACGTTATGTCTCCATTAAGCCTAGGCTAGGTCTCGGCCACTACAAACAAATAACATGAGCATGTTATACCACACTCACGTTATTGACTGTTAAAAGCAAAAAAACAAATGCAAATCTCTCATTTGCATTTCAACTGGTTTTTTTGTTGCACCCGCGGCCAAAAACCCCACAATATCGTGCTCGTGTTCTAGGAGGAGAATCTCTTCACCAACAATCCCTATTTCTTCACAATGATGGTGCCATGATGACGAGGAGCTATGAGAGGTAAGGATTCTATGGTTTTTGTTTTGAATTTGTTAGTTTTAGGTTGAATTTGCTAGTTTTAGGTTGAATTTGATATCTATTTGTTTGAATTTTTAGGAGATGCAAATCAACCCGCAAACCCTCAAAATCCTCAACAGGAAGATAAACCAAATCCTCAAGATCAAAATCAACCACAACATCAACCTCCTCCACCAATCACTCAACCCCCTCCTGGAACTCAACAAAATTTAATGAGTGAAATTGAGAACAACAAAAAAAAAATTGAGGATTTGATCAATAGGTTGAGTGATCCAAATGGTTCAACCACAGAAAGAATGACCCTAGCAAATTCATTGAAAGATATGTTAGAAAACGTAGATTCAATTAGCAAACAAATAACTGGATGGGAAGATAGGAGGCAGGCGGGTAGGGACTATTATGCAAATAAACTATCATACAAGGATGTGAAGGATTTAAAAATTACAAAAGGCGATTTGTGCTCATTATTCACCGACCCATGCACAAATCAAAATCTTACCCTCAATGTGAAGAGGTTTCTTATCCATTGGTGCCACCACTGACAAATTAGGGATTGGTTTTATGATAGGTGGTACATGGTCTTCGATTACCCACCGTGCAACAATTGTGAGGTCCTGTAATATTTCCTTAGGAAACTATACAGTGAGTTCATATTGAATAAAATCCCAAATTATTTTGATATGAGGGATTTCCAGGGGAGAGGTGGGGGGTCAGCTCAAGATAGACTTGGTGCACAGCCGGATCCTATGTGGCAAGGTAGACGAGCTCTCGCTAGGCCACCTTGTGAGCACGTTGTTATTGTTAGAAACCCTAGATCAGACATGCAAACCTAAACACCTTCCACAGAAGAGAAAACATAAAAAAAGCAGAGCTTTGCATGTCAATGTGCAAATTGATATTATTCAGGAATTCAATATTACAATGAGATGATTTGCTTTATAAAAGAAAATTATGCATAACCCTAATGTTGACCTAAAAACAACTCAACTAAATAAAGATTACTTATTAATTAAGTAAACTAATATTTACCTAGGGCGATCCCACAAAGTTGGTTTACAATTTCTAAGAGGAACCGATTCTTGCTGAAATCGCACATTTTTAGAACATATAATAATTTAAGCCTTTGAAAGTTCCATTTTAAGAATTCCAATTGAAGAGGGTTTGATCAAACCACCTTAGATAAAACCCCCTTGGATAGAACCTCGCTAGTTTTAAACCATACCTATAAATGAGTCTCCTTTACGCCTATCAAAATGCTGATAAAAAATCACTTTTGATTTACCTTTTGGGGGATCAAATGAATTCATTTAAAATTTATTTCAAATGATTATGGTATTCCTCGAAATGAGCTATCCCATGAATATAATTTTAATATGTTTTCCATTTATTATGTATGTGTTTTTTTAGTTTTATTAAACATAGGTTTTTCACCGAAAATCAAGCTCTTTGTTTTGCACGTGGAAAAATAAAAAATTATCAAAATATGTAAGTGTTGGATATTGATGTCCTTGATCCATTAAAAAAATAAAAATTTAATTTCGATACATACATAAAACGTTATGTTGTATACAGTCCGCCTATGTCTGAATTGCAATTGGTTTGACTTCGAAACTCTATTAACAAAAAAAATATTCAATAAAAAACTATGAGACCAAATGAAAGTGCTAGATATTGCAGTTACAAATCTAAATTCGAAAAAATTAGAATTTTATCCTTCATACAAAAAAGGTTATGTTGTATACGGTGAGTGTCACTTTTTTAAAATGTTGTTTTCTGAAAAAAACCAGTTTTCATGGGAGATGGAAAAAGAAGTGCAATCTTATTCCAAAAAATTTGAAAAAAATATTTTTAGAATCTATAGACAAAATGTGATGAGACTCTAGTTTTCATCATCTTCAAATTCCTCACGGTTTAGCCGCTATAGGTACCTGAATGTGAATATTTAGTTAAAAATAATAATTTCAGTGTCCAGTTTGGCCAAATATTGTAAACCACTATTGTGGGATCACCCCCTAAAAAAAACCTAAGTAAAGTTATGCAAGTGTAATTAAATATTAATTACACTAACACCCCCCCATAAGTGCAACTTAGGGAGACTAAATAAGCATGCACCTAAAACTAAGATGAATGCAAGAAAGCATGAATGGGTCCCGACAACAAGGCCTAATCAGGTACCCATGTACAAATGCAATAATGAGGTAGAGAAGGAAAACCCAGTGGGACAACCCCCCCTACAATGAGATGACTGCTGCAAAGAAGCATTGGAAGAACACTGTGGAGTAACATTGGAACCACAATCTGGCAACTAAGGAAAGATACTTCTATCTACAAGAAACCATATCAGAATCATTATAATGCAACAGCAGACCCGATGCCACGGAACACTCGAAAACACCAAACGGGAACAACCCTGGAATCCATAAAGCAACAGTAGATGATATGATGATGAAAGAATCCGGAAGCCATGTATCTCGATGCTGATGTCAAAATAAGACTGAAACTCTTCCATGGGAAAAAGTACCATAAAGACTCTAGAACATTAACCACAAATGTAGTGGCCCTCAAACTGAGATGGATTCGATGCGGATCATTAACCATAGGCTCTCAATCTAAAGTTTGAACCGATATGAATTTTATATGTGTCAAGCTATGAAAAAAATGTGGCCAAAAGAAAATAAGAAACCAGATTAAAACCCATGTGACTTGCCATCAAAATACAATGAAGATGAAAGTACATGCACACTCTAATCAGATTTATTATGCAAGAAACCCCCCTGATGGAACTTTATATCAGTTCATTTATTACAATCCCCAATGACTATAAAAGGAGAGAATGCCTAAACAATCATGAACATAAAATATAAATAAACCTCAGATCTGTGTAGAGGACTGAACCAACTTTCCAATGCCGCATGAATGGTGAAAAAAGGATCACCGAGTCAAAAGATATGCCCTCCGGAGTGAAAACAACAACATCTGAGTTCAAGGACCTGCAAAATAAAACTGGAACATAATCAGGAAACATAACCTATACCAACAGAATGGGCTCGGAACCAACTTTCCAACGATATCTCGTTTACGAAAAACCCAGCTTTCCAATGATATCTCATTTGCGAAAAACCGACTCCATATGCAAAAATTACGGCCGTTTGAGTGAAAGTGCTCTAGAATGGCCAATAAGGCCTGTAGGCAGCCCAGGGGACTAAAAAATTTTGGCCCCTGGTCCTATGCACGACCAGGGGTTGGCGGACTGAGGGTTGGGGCAGAGCCCCTAGTTGCCCATGTGACCAGTGACCACAGAAAGTAAGCCCTCAGGGGCTGGATGAGAGCCCCCGGTCGTCCATATGACCGGGGCTGAGCGCAGAGGGGCCCGCGGGGGCGGACAAGCCAGCGGCCAGATGGGGGAGCCACCGGCGATGGCAGTGGATCGGTGGCCGCCTGGTGGCCACCCGGTGGTGAAGCCGAATAGAACTGGCAGCGGTGGTGCAGATCCCCAAAAACATTTTTTTTTGCGTTTTTTTCAAAAATTGTGCCTCGGGAAGCATGTTGGGGAGGTCGTACGGCTTCCTTGGCAAAAAATTTTTGCCCTCTGAACCAACTTCGCCAAAATTGATGAAACGAAGGGCGATCTTAGGGTTTTTGGGCGCTGTGAACGCGATGGCGGTGTTCGTTTTTCTCCAAGATGCTCCGAAAAATAGACTTCCCCCAGAGCTTCCAAAAAATCAGCAACCATGAAACCCTCACAGATTTGGCAAACAATGATCAAAATCTACAAAAAGAAAGCCAAACCTAAATTTTTCCAATGCTCTGAATCCAATGGTGAGGCCCGATTTGATCTAAGATGCTACATAAATAAATTCAAGGCATGATACCCTCGAGGAACCCCGAACGAACTCTACAATGGTTTTCTCCAGAATTTGAGAAGGGGTTGCATGTCAAGGCTCTGATACCATGTTAGAAACCCTAGATTAGACATGCAAACCTAAACACCTTCCACATAAGAGAAAACATCAAAAAAGCAGAGCTTTGCATGTCAATGTGCAAATTGATATTATTCAGGAATTCAATATTACAATGAGATGATTTTCTTTATAAAAGCAAAGTATGCATAACCCTAATGTTGACCTAAAAACAACTCAACTAAATAAAGCTTACTTATTAATTAAGTAAACTAATTATTACCTAAGAAAAACCTAAGTAAAGTTATGCAAGTGTAATTAAATATTAATTACACTAATAGTTATGCCTTCTGTCATGAAGGAAAGTGCTGATGTAGAGACATTGCAGGAAATCAACACTTTGACCCAGAGTGTCATCTATCACACTAGCCCTATTCTATAGCGCCATCCAAAGGAGTCTTCGAGTGGTGGCCTTTGAACACATGTGTGTCAATCTTGTGGGGCTACTTGTTCACATGAACCCACCGACCCTCAGGAGACTGGTACATAGGATCCATCTGCAGCTATGGAGATGGAGAGGGCAACTAACATTTTGCATGAGGCATATGGCATTGATAGTCAGGTAAAAGTTAGTGCATGTGTTCATTGAATTTAATTTATTAAATTTCGATTTTGAAATGCAAGATTAACTAAAAATGTTTTATGATTTTAATAAAATTGTAGGGTCACAGTGTTGATACTGGATACACCGGCCCCCCACCAACCTATTTCTGCAGTACACCTATCGCTAGGGTATGTAACTAGTAAACAATTATAAATTTATTGCATGTTAATGGCATTGTTTTACGAATGGTAATTTAATATGCAATTTTGGATGTTGAAAAGACTAATATTGGAGGTTTTGATGGAACACTTCCCAGTGGCGGTGGATTTACTCAAACCTTCACGCAGGTAATAGAATAAAGATTTTAACTAATGAATCAAGTACTTAATAGATTTGTGTAGTTTATACATGCACATCGTTGATTACGTTGAATAATTTTTTGTTTTATTTTCAGTTGTTGCGAGACGATACACCTCCGAATGTGATGAGGGCAATGGATATTGGTGTGGCATATTCTATACAATCCTCGATGGCTCTGATAGAAGAGGTATGAGGAAAATTAGTAAATTTCAATTTACATTTGTTGTTATAGATATTAGTTAGTGAAAAATAAAACCATTATTGATTCACGTAGTTTAATTTCTATTTGTATGGTTTATACAGGGCTTGAGCACGCCTGAGCATGGGTGTGAGAATATTTACCTCATGGAGAGAGATCGTGAGATGGCTGTAAGTGATTATTTTGTCAAATATATCATTTTTATAATGTAATTTGTATATATTCATGTGTTTACTTCTTATTGTAACAGTTAAAAATTCACCATGAACTAAACCCTAGGAGGAGTAGCAGGAGCACTCCATGAGCACAACAAAAATGAGTGATAGACCTTTCACCATCCGAGTGAAAAGGAAAGGGAAAGATTTTATTTCCAGGGCATGGAAAGCAATGACTTTTGATTCCAGAGTCCTTTGTTGTATGCCTGCATGGCAGTTTTGTACATATTTTTTATTGGGCATATTTGACATTGTATGCCTAGATGGCATTCTTGTAAGCCTATATGGCTATTTTGTACATATATTTCATACTTATATCGACATATATTGATGTATGCCTACATGGCTATTTGGTTAATACAAATATCTTTTATCGATGCCTATCCATATTTTCATTCTAAATTGTTGGTTCAATAGATATGAGTTACGTGTATTCAAGTGTATACTTTACAACTTATGTGTATAATTTGTGACTTACGTGCATTTGAATGTATACTTTGTGGCTTACATGTTTTCATGCATATACCTTGTATTCATGCATATACTTTGTTTTAATTTGTGTATACTATGTATTCGTGTGTACACTTTTTGAGGCTTACGTGTTTTTGAGTACTTGTACTTCCCTTATTGCCATGTACATGTTTGACTTATTCACGTGTATAATTATTAATTGGTTAGCCCTAGCATTGATCTATGTCATCCTCAATGCATGATCCTTGAGATGGAGTAAGAACAACCTCAAGGTCAAAAGGAGTTTCACATGCATTCTTCATAGGCTCATTTTGGTAGTGAAACCAAAAACCTCTTGCATCATTGAAACAATTTTTTTTTTCCTTTATAGAAGGTCTGAAGCCATTATCATTCTCCATCAATTCTTCATGTATCCACTCCCCATTAATGGTTGTCTCATGACCTTCGTGAAACCAAGCACTTATCTCATTTGTGATAGAAGAAATGTATGAATATTTATCTTCCTCCTTATGAACCATTCATTATCATGAGAGATGGGTTCTTGTGAACCACTACTGATGAATCATGGGTCAATGAGTTTGACTTGTAAAACTACATGATTGAATCTGATAGCAATATCACAATATTTATATATCTAAATGTGTTATTTCCTTTAGCTAAAATTTTCGCTTATACTTATGTGATTGATGTATGTTTGTGTATGGGATCATAGTAATTTCTATTTGATGATGCTATTGTGTCTTTAAGGTTAGTTTATTAAAGCATGCATGAAACAAGTTTTAAATCCTTAAAAATCTTTGAATTTCTTAGGTTTTTCTATTTGTCGAGTTTGGGCTCCGAGCTCGAGTCCAAGTCAATAAATGGCTTGTCAAGTCTGAGGCAAGTCCTAGTCTTGTAACACTGGTGTGAACACATCGAGGAATAATGTATATGTTGATGAAGAGAGAACCCATCCTTGTTTCCAAACAAACCATGGTATAGATATGGTTGGTTGAGATAAAACATCACTCTTCTGGATAGTTCGAACCATAATCTTTCATGGATACAAACACACCTTCATTATGTGTGTTCTTGATCCTACTGAAGAAATGGTGGAACATGTTGTAGATCAAATATTGCAACCCTAAGTCCACAAGAAGGTTACTTGTCCTGATTTCTACAAATGTCTTAAAGATGTCCATCCTTCTTGAGTAATGTGAACTATTGATGTCATCTAGATCTTTGAAACTGAATGCAATCATGTCCAATACTGTAGAAGCTAGAGCTATATCTAATACTACAAATGACTGCTCAATGGAATCCTGATAGCAATATCACAATTTCACACATTGTAGAAAATACCTCCTACTTATCAATTTATGAGCTAAAGGGGCTCTATAATGAATGTTTCATAAGGCACAACACTTGCTGAATGTTTTACAAATGGGGTTGCAAGCTAAGTGGGCTTAACCTTGGGGAAAAAAATTCGTGCTTAAGTGCTTGAGCTGGAGTATACTAGAATGGGTGACCACCCGGGAAGGCCTAGTGTCTCACCTCTGTGAGAATCACCTAGATGCAATGAGTGCTAAGTGGGCCATTCAATATCATTTCAAATTTTTTGCTTTAAGCAACTTACAAATTTGCAACTTTAGACTCTTCCAACCGAAGGGATCGATCTGGTGGAACATAGCTCGGAGTGATTCCACATGTTTCGGTGCAAAAGAGGACCATACCTAGTGTAAACATATCTATTTGGACATGTTGGAACAATCCGCTTGGTCACACAAGTTGCAAAACGAAAGTTGCACCACTTTGCAACTTTGCACTGCTTGCATTTGATGCTTTTTCCATCAAGTGAAAATCCACCACCACTGGAAAACTACTCCAAAATAGCCAAAACCGAGAGAGGTTTTCATAGATAGGCTTAACATGATCCTATAGGATCAGATGAGAAGTTTCTAAGAATCACGGTATTTGAGTAATAGCATGCTGAAGTTTGCAGCCATTTTGCACTTTGGACCCTTAAGGGATCGATCCGGTGGAACATAGCTCAGAGTGATTCCACATGTTTTAGTACAAAAGAGGACCATGCCTAGCGCAAACATACATTTTCGGATGTGTTGGAATAGTTCTCTTGGTCACATGAGTTGCAGAGCGAAAGTTGCACCACTTTGCAACTTTGCACAACTTGAATTTGACACTTTTTCCATCAAGTGAAAATCCGCTACCATGAGAAAACCACTACAAGATAGCCAAAACCGAAAGAGGTTTTTCTAGAGGGACCAAACACCTTCCTGGAGGATTAGATGAGAAGTTTCTAAGTGTAACGATATCCAAGTAATAGCATGCTGAAGTTTGCAGCCATTTTGCACTTTGGACCCTTTATGGATCAATCCAGTGGAACATAGCTCAGATCGATTTCACGTGTTTCAGTGCGAAAAAGGACCATGCCTAGCATAAAAATACCTATTCGGATGTGTTGGAACAGTCCACTTGGTCACACGAGTTGTAGAAAAATGTGTACAAACTATTTACATGACCTTTATATGACCTTTTTCACATTGTTTACATTTCAAAATTCAAAGTTTGCAAATTTTCCTACTCAGGGCATTTACAGAACAAGGTGCTATTACACCAAACATGAACTCCAACCTTACAATATTTGAGTATATCTCATTATTTAATTAAATCTTATTACAATGCCTCTAGCACTTCGTTCTCTCAGATCTTTTACAATGTCACACATACATTCAAGATTCTCTTTAAATGTCTACATCATAGGTGCTCGTTATGAGGTTAACTTCAAATGAGTAACTTGAGATTCCCTCGCTAAGCTTCACACGCTCTCTTATAATGGCTTGAAATCAAAATTGAGATTTGTCAAAATCATCAAAATAAGTATGTTGCATTGCTTTTTTGGCTGAGATTCTCTTTGATGGCTCCAAAATCAGCATTTTTTGCAACGAAAGATCAATCAATTTTTAGTAGTTTACTTACAAATACGCAAAGTAAAAGAGAAAAATAAAGAGCATCCGAAATGGAAATGAAATAAAAATAGATGGAAGGCACTTATAGATGTTGCATGCAGGCATCAAAATAAGGATGTTGCATTGCTTTTCTGGATGAAATTCTCTTAGATGGCTCATATATCTGCATTTTTTGCAAGGGGACACCAATCACTATAAAAGAAGATGATAGCATTGGCATCAAAAAAATTAATGTGCATACAAGTATAAATTAATAAGAACCAATGTGCATATACTTACAAATTAATCCAACAAACCATCTGGGTCTGCTCTACTCTTTATTGTGTCAAGTATTGCCTCATGGTCAGACTCACGGATCTTCCATAATGTCTTGTTCAAAGGTCTACCCCCATATTTGGTCAAATGAAAATTGGATGCCATGACAAGGTTCGAGTAATGAAGAATCTTACGATGCATGTCAAAGTCCTGAAATAGGCAATGTTTAACACTTGAATGTGGGTACCTTCTACGCCATGTTCTAGTAACCACAACTTAGCCTGTAGGGTATTCAATGTTTTCTCCATCTATAACTAGGGCCTCCAATTTATTTTTGGTCTCAACACAACAACACAAGTAATAGTCTGTTCCCTCTTCATTGTCTTCATCTGCAATAATTGCATAAACATGCCCTGCATTGATATGTGTAAAAAATCTCTTGAAATTTGTCAACATTACGAATACAGTACAAAGTAAGATCTAACGATATGGAATTTCAACAACTAAGAAAGTAGATATATTGCCTCATTGAACTAGATCATATATGTGGTCAAAGTCGACCGATGATTCTGTCTGTGTCAATTCCAATGCCGTCAGAGGGTGATACTTGTGAAGTGGGCTAAGATAACTTGTGAACCATTTGTCAACCCACTCCCCTGACTCACAATCATTCCAGGCTTGCATTGTACATGAAGAAAAAAAGCATGCCATCTTTCGTGTATCGATACTCCATGAACCTGCATTTGAGCTAAGGAAAGAGTGTACCTCACTCGATCCTATTAGTGTACAAAAGTCTTCATATGGTGCAATGTTAGTATCATCCATCAACCAAAAAAATCTATGAACTGAAGACGCACCTTCATTACCTGGACCCATCAAAGCATTACACCACTTGACGATTGATTTTGCATCTGTCAACTTTGCATTGTCTTTATACTTTAACTCTTCTCATGCTAATGCTCTTTTTACGCATGCTCCTGTACCATCATGCTCCCCCTTTTGATGTTCGACCTCACAAAAGTTCCACATATGTTAAACACCTGTAATGACATGCATCTTGCACAACCAGTAGAACATTCATGAGTTCTTGAACTGCGTTGCATAGTTATAAGACCATATTATATGTTGATCGTATTCTATGCCCCTCAGAGCCAAACCACTGTAGAACATCTGGAAGCAACCTTGCATGAACTCTGGAGAATGTGCACATCATCACTAATGTAAAAGTGGTACTCCCTCAATAACTTCCTTTGTTCATCCGTACTATCAGATGCATGAATGAATGCTATGTGCACAAATATCAAAACTTGTGTGGAGTTATAATACTGTAACTACACCTCATGTTGTGGCTGTAGAGTGTAGTTCTCTGTAAAGTCAACCATGAATACTATGCTTCCAACTGGAAAGGTGTCCTTGCATAGCTTGAACTGTGTGTCCAACCATCGGGCTCTATGGGTATGCATTGCATACTCAGACAGTATACTGTCATGAAATGTGGTCATAAATTGGTACACTGGAATCTTCTCAATAACCAAATCACAAATTTTTGCTAGAGACCTGTCTTTTGTAGCATATGCCACTATTTTATACTTCCTGAACTCTACTAGCTTTTGTCCCACCTCATCTGTGCTTTCCATATGTTGATATACTGGCATACGCTGGAAGCCACCGCAACGCTCGCATGAACCATCTGAGCATGTTGTCCTATAGAATATCTGGCCATCCTCTATTTCACATAATTTTTTTGATAAGAACTCTCTTGAAGATTTTTGTGGGGCTTCTATGCCACAATCCTGCAAAACATCGTTAGTATGCAAATCTAAACATATAGAATGATAAAGATCATAATGGTTAGAAAACTCAATATGTAGTCTACAACAACAAGTAGTGCATGTGTGATTTATCTTGACATAAAAAGGTTTAAGCATTTCAAAAAATCTTTGAGAAATACAAATTTGAGGATAATCATTTTCAAATTTCCGAAAAAATTGGGTTTGAGTCATATCCAAAAAATGCTTTGGATGTGGCTCACGATTCCGACTACCGATTCTCCTTCTTACCATATCCCGTTGATTTGGAGATGGCCTTGTGTTATTCTTCCAATACTCTTCAATTAGTGTCCTCAAGGCTTATACAACTTCTTTATCTTTTTGTGACAATCTCCCCGAGAATGCCCATAATTCATTTGTATCATTTCCCTCAATTCTTTGTCTCCTTTGAATGGCTCTTGATAAAAAATTTCTACTAATTCCCGTTTGTTCACTAGTCTTTATAATTAGATGAGCTCTCTTTATTTGACAACTTACCAAAGTCGATGTAATGACACATCGGGTGACATTACTATCCTTTGAGCATGAGGTCTTACCCACACTCTCATAAGCATCCATTAAATTCTTCACTCGATGCATTTGATGTTCTCAACCCAAGAGTCTTCATGATGTTCCTATACTTTACACCTCACATCATTTCAACAAATAGTTGACATCTTGCAGTCTCATTTAGCCTTTCAAAGAATCATTCCCAAATCTTATCAACATATCTTCTACAAGTGCATCTTGAAATCTTACCTTCCATGTGCTGCAAAATCTCATCATCAATATTAATCAAATACTTTGGCTTTCTACACAAAATTCTAGGTGGTGTTCTCCTAGGTACATACATCTCAACATTAGGAATTTCATCAATATTTAATTGAGGTGGACTAGATTGCATACCTTCGATCGAGGGTGGAGAAGAAGACATACCTTGAGGTTCACATGGGGATGATGGCATACCTTCTTCGTCAATTTTGAGTGATGATGTACTCTTAACTTGAGATGTGTTGGATGCTGTCGAACAATATTCACTTGCGGTACATGGTGTCCCTCCATATTCACCTGCAGTAGATGGTGTCTATCCATATTCACTTGTGCTAGATGGTGTCCCTCCATATTCGCTTGTGCTTAATGGTGTCCCTTTATATTCACTTGTCGTAGAGGGTGTGTCTCCAACTACGGTATCTTAATCTATCTTACGATGATGCTTTCGCATTTGTGCCTATTGTGTTGCCAATTCCTGTTCTCTTTTTGATGGTTGAGGTTCCTCTACAATCGGGTTGTTTTCATCAATCATTTCCAATTTCTTCTTTTCACGATATGTCGCCACCCAAACTCTCTCCTTTTCTTTCAAGGTTTCCTTCTCTTCGTTTGTTAGTTTCCTCTTTGTCTTTTTCTTCGGCACGGTGGATAATTTTATCTGTACCATGGTAATGAGACGAATATTAGTTCCTGAGAAATGTATCCATTGAAGTTAATTGAAAAATATATGTTATTGAAGGCTTCATTTAAATAATACTTACAATCATCATGTACAAAAGTTAACCTAGCTTGTAGACAAATGTGTACAAATTATGGAAGCACTAGACTGGCTAGAGCACATTCTTAACTAAAAGTGAATAACCATGATGGTGATTCTGAAAACTAATGAGTGTAATGAAATTGTGAGTGTTTGATAAGTTTGTGGTGTAGGATCACCTTGACAATCTATGCTTCCATTTTGAAATTTGATTCAATTTTGGGTATCTTCATGTTGTAAGAGGGTCATTAAAGACATTTTCCATGTACCGGTTATATGAGCTTTCAAAGGTGGTTGTTTGTTAGTTATAGGAATTGGGGGGATTTGTTTGTCATTGAAAAAGGTTGAAACAACCTCCATTGGCTCAAAGGGAGGATTTTTGTTCATTTTGAAATCCATTCTTTTGATAAAAAAATGCTCTTTTGCCTAAATTCACTAGTTTTTTTGCACTTTCGTGCACTTGTACGCATCTATACAACCTCCCCTTGATAGAAAACTAATATAATATTTTAGGAACATGTATTAACTATCTAATGCATCAGTTCTGAGGGCTTAAAATTACTTTTGAAGGGAGCAATTGACAATTTTTTGAAACTGCTCATTTCAAGCCAATCAAAGGTTTGAGTAGGATTTAATTATGAAATGACCATCCCACCTACTATTATGACTTGTTTCTTAGTGGGATGGAATGTACATTGTTAGAGTAGGGTATTTTATTGTTGAACATGCCTTGGAATGAAACTAATGATAGTAGGATGGGGTTCTTAGCTCAAACAAGCACTTTTCCATGAGAATTTGAGGAACCAAGGAGTGATTTTGATAAAGTGTTGAAGGAGTGGTCTATGTAATGAAATTTTGACCTTGTTTAGGGTATTTTGAAGATGTTTGATGCTTTGGAATGGTCTGGTAAGGCCCGGGTATAGGAGTTTCTATAAACCCTCCCTCTTTGCATTGAAAAATGGGGGTTTTTGTATTGGAAGCCTAGTTGAGTGGGTAAGGTCCTAAGACATAGAAATTATCTTTTTTTGAGACCTAATTAAAGACTATTTTTGGGTTTGGAAGTCTGGTGTGAAGATCTAAGGGTAGTTCCTTTGTAAAATTGGCCTACTTGGAGGCCTAAAATAGTGAAAAGGTCAGTTTTCTTAAAGTTGTCCCAAAGGAGTCATGTGATGGGTTAAGTTATGTCTTGAAACTCTGAAATGGGTGCTACAATCATTCTTTTATTTTCCTATTGTTTTGGAAAGTTTTGGAGTTAAGGGCCCAAAATTGGTTTTGCATAGTAACTAGATTCCAAGGGTGAAATGTGGGAAATAATGTTTCTGTTTGTTGTCCAGCTTGGAGGAGTGTTGGGATTGGTCCATTATGCCTTTTCAATCTTCTTAGATGCCTCTTGAAGGAAATTTGACATCTTCAATGTTTTTGGGTCCTCTAACTCTGCATCAAAAATGAGTATCATAGTTTGAAGTGTGCATGGTTTGGGAGATACATGTGATAGTTTGCAGATGCTTGGCTACTAGTAATGTGGACACTGAACAAAGGAACTAAGTTTGTGTGTAAGGGAAGACTTCTGAAAGGTTTCATTTTTGTTGTACTAACTCAAACAAAGATTTATTAAGCAAATAATGGTTTGGTTGTGCCTTGAGAATTATAGTTTGTGTTTGTAAACAATGATGCCATTATGGAAGATTTAAGAGAACTTGTGAATGACATAATCATTGGTTGATGTTTTGAGGAACCTAGTTGATTGTAAGCAGTTATTTTCAGGATTTTCAAGGTGTTTTGAAGGTCCTTAAGGAATTGGGAACTCTTAATGCTAATTTGAGTATAAGAATCAAATGTTTTGTGAAGGGAAATATAGTTGAATAAGTGTGTCAAGAAAGGTGTTGATTTCTTCCTTTGTACTGCATTAGTTTGTGCCGAGGTATTGGAAGGTGTTTGGACCCTTCGGAGGAATGGGAGAGGCTTGGAGTTGTCTTAAAGGATGAATTTTCGTGAATGGTTATGAGTTTCTAATCAACTTTATGCTATGTTACAATCAATTTTATGATGGTTAATCTATTTTTTTGAGTCTAAAAAAGAGTTGAAACCAAGTTCTAATGTTTTGATGAAAAGATGATTGAGTTTGTTTGTTGATCTTCTTCAATTTAAGTTAGGGTCAGAAGTACCCTTGATGATTTGTGGATCTTGGTAGATGCTCTACATCAAGATTAAAATGGTAATTGGAAAGTGTATATAATTGTGTATATAATGGTAATTTAAAATGTGCATTGACAACCTAAGGTTATAATGGAAAACAAAAATGAAAGCAAGCCATAATAGAATGAAAGAAAATGTGTAAATACTTCACATACCTTAAAAACCAGACTTTCAAATGGAGGAGTTCAACCCAATTATGTAGCCTTAGCTACTTCTTTCTTCAAACTCCACAACAATTTGACTTGTTCAAAAGCTTGTTCCCTTCCACACTTCAATTGTATATCAGTTTTCAATGCAATTCAAACTTTAATTGATATTATATGTCTTTCAACGTGGAAACTCTGCTATTTCATGCAAAGGTGGTAAAAAGATCATGGAAAAGGTGATGAAATGTGAAAAACATGCTTGCACACTTCACAACATCATCAAAAAGTTGTTTTTTGTCGGAGCACGCACAAAACCAAGGGAATATGCAGACTGTGGGCCTTGAAATCAAGGGTATATAGATTTTTTTACCGTTTGAGTGGAGTAAAAAATGCGCTCGCATTATAACGCGCTCCCATTATAATGCGCTCCATTATAATACGAGCACGTTATGCGAAACTTGGTTTTATTAGTATATTTTTTAGAGTGGGAGAAAGAGAGAATGGGAGGGAGAGAGGGGGAGAGTGGGAGATAGAGAGGGGGGGAGAAGGGGAG
>CM021109.1:109741669-109792120 GCA_007115665.2 Sequoiadendron giganteum
CTTAAACCCTAATCCCTCAAACCCTATAACCTCTACCCTATAACCTATTAATCCCTCATCCCTAAACCCTAAACCCTTAAACCCTAACTTGTAAACCCTCTACCCTCAAACCTAATCCCCCAACCCTTAAACCCACTTAGTAAACTCTCTACCCTAATCCCTCAACCCTCTTGACCCTTAAACCCTCAACCCTTAAACCCTTAAACACTCAACCCTAAACCCTTGACCCTCAACCCTAACCCCTTAAACCCTAAATTGTTAAAACCTCTACCCTCTACCCTCTACCCTCTACCCTCTACCCTCTACCCAATACTCTCTACCCTAAACCCTAATCCCTCAACCCTTATACCGTGAAATCCAAGAAAACTCTCTACCCTAATCCCTAAACCCTCAACCCTTAATCTCTCAACCCCTATAACCTCTACCCTATATATTGGACCCTCAACCCTAATCCCTCGACACTATACCTTAAAACCTCAATCTTAAATCCTCAACCCTTAAACCCTCTACCCTTTACCCTATACATTAAATGCTCAACCCTCAATTCTCAACCCTCAACTCTTAATCCCTCAACCCTCAATCCTTAAACCCTAAACCCTCTAACCCTTACATTGGACCCTAAACCTAATCCTTCAACCATATACCCTCTACCCTCAAACAAGTAAACCCTTAACCCTAAACCCTTAACTCCAAACCCTTCAACCCTAAACCCTTAAACCTTCTACCCTATACCCTCTACCATCGACCCTATTCCCTCAACCCTCAAACCTTAAACCCTAATACCCTAGAAACCATCAACCCTATAGGTCCTCCACCCTAATCCCTCAATCCTATACCCTCAACTCCTATCACTTTCTCTCTATCTATACATCTCACCTCTCCCTCCTTCCCTCCCTCCTACCCTCTCTAATTGTCTCCATCACCATCTCCTCTTTTGCGTGCCTCTTTTTCAATCAATCCCTACCATACTCTCTCACTCCCTCTATCCATCTCTCTTTATGTCCCTCCCCCTCCATCCCGCTCTCTCCCACTACCTCTCTCTCCCTCTCTCTCATGTCTCTTCCTCCCACCCCATCTCTCTCTAAGGTCTCTCCCTCTGGAAACCTACCTAGGTAACTCTCTCTTTGTCTCTCTCCCCTCTCTCTATCTATCCCTCCAACCCTACCTAGATAAGTCCCTCTCACTCCATCCCCTTCTTTCTCTACCTCTATTAGGTCACTCCCTCTCACACCCTCTCCCTCTCTCAAGTCTCTCACTCACACTCCCTCTCTCTCACACTCCATCTCTCTCACACTCCCTCTCTCTCCCACTCCCTCCCTCTCACACTCCATCTCTCTCACACTCTCTCTCACTACCTATCTCTCAAGTCTCTCCCTCTCACCCCCCTCACACTCTAGAGTCTCTCCCTTTCGCACCCTACATACATAACTCTCTCTTTCTCTCCGTATCTATCTCTCTCCCCCCTTCTCTCCCTCTCCCTCAATTCTCTCTCCCACCCCCCCTCTCTGTCTCCCTCTCCCTCAATTCTCTCTCTCCCACCCCCTCTCTCTCTCTCCTCCAACCCTACTCTAGCTAAGTCCCCCTACTCCAACCCCCTTTCTCCCACTTCCTCTCTCTCTAAACTCTCACTTCCTCAAGCTCTCTCCATCTCTGTGACTCTCTAAATTATCCTCATCTTAATACATAGCATAATACATATGGACATATAATCTTACATCCATACAAGCATACATACATACATACATGGCATACATGTACATAAAAATATATCAGCATACATTAATATATTGGCATTTAACATAAAGTAAGACATAACACGAGCGCGTTATAACACGCTTGCATTATGTGTTAGTGGACATGTTCCCCGCAGAAGAAAAAACCATGTCAAAAGTGAGATATAACGCGAGTGCATTATAATGCACTCACGTTATATCTTGCTTTGGGAATTCCTGAGCCTTAGGCTTGGTATTTTCCTTGGAATACCAACCCAAAGGCTTGAAGGGAAATCCCAATGACCAGAGACGTGTTTTTAAAAAATCCACTATATTTCTCATAATCAAGTTCGTGCTCACCATCAAGATTGCACGTGGTTCAATATCAAAAAAATCGAACACATGGGTAATGTTGGGTTATCTATTAGCTATCCAACAATGTAATTTTTTTTCACTTTCTGAAAATGTTAAGTCTTTCATCCATAATTTATTTTATCTGTATGTATTTTTTTTGCCAAAAAGCAGTGTTTGGTATTTTTTTCGTTATAAATTAACCGTTCATCAATTTTTAAAATAAATTACATTTTTAGAAACTAGACTCCATTCTACAAAATTAAAAAATAAAATAAAATGAATTAGTTTCCAAAATTTGTAGGGGTAGCACGGCCAACATTCTATTTTTCAGGATATGTCCACTTCGCAAATTAGTAAAAAATCAAATATTCATTAAAAAATTATCAGAAAAATCGTGCATCAACTACATACTGTTAGCTAACTTCTAACCATTGCGATTTTAAAAATACTAAAAAAAATTTCACCGTACGAGGGTCGTACAAGAGTTGCTATGTTATGTTTTTTTGACAAAAACAACATCAATTTGTGTACGTCCCTCTTTTGAACCCCTTAATCTCAACCATTTTCAAAATAAATTAGTAGTTTAGAAAGTAGACTCAGAGCACTTGAATCCTTCTTTTTGTTCCATCTCAAATTTTTGAGTCTAAGTATCCTCAATTTCATGTCCAAGGTCAGTATTTCCTGATTTTAGAAAAAAGTTGTCCACTTAAGTCCCCTTTTTGGGAACCATCTTGGTGCACTTACCCCAATAATCAATTATTTATCTTGATCCATCTTGAAATACAGATTGTTGTCAGCAATACCTCTATTGAATCCAAGCTTCAACATGTATTTATCCAATCTAGCATACTAGGCTCTGGGGGCTTGCTTTAGTCCATAGGGTGCTTTCTTCAATCGACACACCATGTCTTTTTCATCAGTCAGTTGAAATCCATCTGGTTTCTCAATATAAACTTCTTCTAATTCTCCATTCAGAAATGTTGACTTCACATCCATTTGATAGACTTTGTAGTTCTTGAAAGAAGCATAAGAAAGAAACAATCTTACAACTTCAATTCTAGCAACATGGGCAAAGGTTTCTTCAAAATCAATACCTTCCATCTGTGAGTATCCCTTACATACCAGTCTTCCTTTATTTCTGACCACTTCACCTTGTTCATTCAACTTATTCTGAAAGAACCATTTGGTTCCAATCATATTTTTATTCTGAGGTCTGGGAAAAAGAATCCATGTATCATTTTTCTCTATTTGCATC
Source organism: Sequoiadendron giganteum (assembly GCA_007115665.2). Classification (NCBI taxonomy): domain Eukaryota; kingdom Viridiplantae; phylum Streptophyta; class Pinopsida; order Cupressales; family Cupressaceae; genus Sequoiadendron; species Sequoiadendron giganteum. Next base: position 109,744,991 of record CM021109.1, read on the forward strand.
ATTTCTTCCATCCAATATTCATATTTACATGCTTCATTTACATTGCTAGGCTCAGTCTTGGAAATTAGACAATTATCTTCTACAATTTTCCTTCTGGTGTCCACACCTTTGTTCTTGTCTCCTATAATATGACTTTCAAAATGATTTCTCTTTACATACCTTGGGACTTTGGGATTCTCTCTAACTTTTGGTTCTTCTATTCTTTCTTTTGTACTTCCACTAGCTTCTCCTTCATGATTCTCTTGATTCACTAGAACAATTTGAACTTGAATCTGTGTCTGAGTAGTCTTTCCTTTGTCACTACTATCCTATTGATCATTTGAGTCATATCCATAGTATCTAGATGACCTATCAATATCCTCATCAACTCTGACATTTGTAATTTCAACTACTTTCTTCGATCTTCTATTGTAGCACCAGTAAGCTTTGCTCTTAGTAGAGTAGCCCAGAAAGATTCCTTCATCACTTCTAGCATCAAACTTGCCAATATCTTCATCTCTCTTGATATAACATCTACTTCCAAAGATCTTGAAATATTTAACAGTAGGCTTATGACCAAACCACAACTCAAAAGGAGTCTTACCAGAATTACCATTGACATTTACTCGGTTGATAGTATATACAACAGTGCTTACAACTTCTCTCCAGTAGATATGAGGAACATTTCCTTCCAACATCATAGTTCTAGCAGTATCTAAATTTTTTCTATTCTTTCTCTCAAAAACTTCATTCTATTGAGGAGTTTGGGGAACAAATAACTGTCTTTTGATTGCATGCTCTTCACAAAATGAATTGAACTCCTGGGAAGTGAATTCACCACCTCTATCTGATCTTAAGCATTTGATCTTTAGACTTGTCTCATTCTCTGCCATAGCTTTAAATTTTTTTCTAGTGCTTCATGTTTTTCTCTCAAGAAAGCAACCCATATCATCCCAGAGTAATCATCAATAAGAAACATAAAGTACCTTTCTCCTTGTAGACTTCTGATTCTGGATGGACCACATAGATCAGTATGTACCAACTCAAACACTCCATTAGAATGATGTTATTTTCCTTGAAAATAAATTCTGGTCTACTTTCCCATCTGAAATTCCTTGCATATGGTGTTAGTAAGTTTTACTAACTTAGGTAGATCTCTGACTGCTTGTGTGGAGCTTACTTTGACAATGTTATCAAAATTCACATGACACAGCCTCCTATACCATAACCAACTTACATCAACTTGAGCAATCAAACAACTTTCACTAGTAGAATTTAGGTGAAAAATATTGCCTCTTGTCTTTGTACCTGAAGCAATTACATTTCCAAGGATTCCCAAAATCCCGCATTTCCCATCTTTGAGCTGAAGATTATATCCCTTGTCGACCATCTGTCCAACACTCAACAAATTATGCTTCAATCCTTCAACATATAAGACATCATTAGTATTATTTTTACCACCAAGAGAAATAGTGCCTCAGCCACAAATCACACCAGCATTGCTATCTCCAAATCTTACAACACCACTGTCATATTTCTCCAAGCTTATAAACTTCTTTTTTCACCAGTCATATGATGTGAGCATCCACTGTCAATCAACCACTCATCCTTTTCATCAATTTTGGCTACAAGAGCTTTCTGAACATTCTAATTTGTAGTAGATTCGGTGGACACCAGACCATTCTCGTTGATAGCAATGAATACCCATCCATCTTCATTTCCAGTTTCTTTATTAGATTCATCATCAGTAACAGCTTCTTCAACATAATAACATTTCTTTTGAAATCTAGAATTGTTAGGTTTGTACTTAGAAACTCTTTCAGGACACCTTGATGCAAAATGACCTATCTTACTGCAAGAGAAACATTTAATAGGAAACTTTCCTTTGTACTTACCATGTCCTCTAGCTTCTCTCTTCACAATCAATGCTTCCATCTCTTATAGCTCTTTTTCTTGATCTTCAATTTGTTTCATCTCATCTTCATACTTGAATGTCTTTCTGTTGGAATAACCACCTGTATCTCTCTTCGGGTTCGCGACATGGTTTAACTGACTCTCGTGGATCTTAACTGATGCTTGTATTGGGAATTGACATGTTGATCTTTTGGTGTGATGACAAGGTGAAAAATTTGTATTAGAGCCAGTCACAGGTTCAAACCCCTCTGGTGATGCTGAGGGGGGGATTGTTGGACTAACTGCTAGCATCTCCCTTCAGGTTCATGACATGGTTTAACTCCCTCCCGTGGATCTTAACTAACACTTGTATCAAGCATTGACAGGTCGATCTTTTGGTGCAACGACAAGGCCAACACTTTATGGAACTTTCTCCCAGATCATATCTCTGATGGCCTTTTCCAGATAAAGTAGCTTTGAATGTAGATTCTATTTTAGGAGCAGGCTCACCAAATTCACTCAACTCAAAGGCAACAAGCTTGCCAATCAACATGTCTCTTCTCACATTTAGAACTATCATGAGCTCTTCAATAGCATGAGCTTTTGTTTTGTAGGAAGTACGCATTGATCTGAGTACTTTAGCCACAACCTTGAATCTTCTTCCAAAATTCCACCGACACATCTAATACCGATCACTAATTCATTTATGTTTTGCATGAAAGGAACAATGTTTTCATCTTCACTCATCTTCATATTTCCTATTTTCCTTTTAGACTTTTTAGCTTAGCAAATTTCACTTGTCCATCTCCTTCATACAATGTTTCCATTTTCTTCCAGATCTCATGTGCTATCTTCAGACCTATGACATTTTTCATCTCTGAACCTGTCAAAGCACTCAATAATGATTCTATAGCCTTGATGTTGGTTTCAACTTCTTTGATCTCATTAGGAGTAGTTGGACCATTATGAGGAATATTATATCTGTTCTTTGTAATCTTCTAGAAGGGTTCACCAATGCACTTCAAATGACACTCCATTCTGACCTTCCATAGAGATTAATTTTTACCATCGAATCTAGAACTATCCTTCTTGTATGATGCCATCTTAGATCACCTCAAGCTATTAAAATTATTCAGAGGAACTAGCTCTAATACGAATTGTTGGAAAAACAACTATAGAAAAATGAAAGGGGGGGTGAATCAGTTGCTAAAAAAATTAATCCTCATCTTCCTTTCTCAACCTTTAATCTTAGATTTGGTAATTAATAGTGAAAGAATGAACACAATAGAAAGACACAACAACAAGATTTTTGTGTGGAAACATTGTTAAGGGATTATACCACGGTGGGGGTTAATCCACAATTATACCCTATTAAAGAAAGTATCCACTTGCATGGACTACCCAAAACTATTACTAGTGATCGAGATACAATTTTTTGAGTCATTTTTGGAGGATTTTGTGGAGAAATATTGATAGTAAACTACAAAATAGTTTAACCTATCACATTCAAAGGGATGGATAATTCAAGGTGGTAAACATAATTTTGGATAATTTTCTTTGATTCTTTATTGGTGACAATCCAAAGTAGTGGGGTTTTGTTTTGGCATGGGCTAATTTTTCTTTTAATTCAAGAATTAATAGGTCCCTTGGTAAGTGTCCTTTCTAGGTTGTTTTGGGAAACAAATCCTACCAGGGTTATTGATCTTACTGATCTTCCAAATGAGAAATAGGTTAGTCTAGATGTAATGGACTTTACAAGACATATAAAATAATTACACCAAAAAGTGAGGCATCAACTAAAACTAACCAAAGAGAAGTATGAAAATAAATATTTCCTCAGGAACTTATAACAAATTGAAACCTTGGAAAGTGGTACTATGCAAAATACAAAACAAAATTACTGAAAGTTTCTATTTATTAGATTTACCTAAATATTTTGATATCAATCCTGCCTTCAATGTTGTTGATCTTTACCACTACCACTTTAGTCTTGAACAAGTTCTTGATATAAATGTGCTAAGAGACTCGATCAATACATTGCCATGAAAAAAGAGAGAGCCAATTGAAAAGATAGTGGACACTAAGATTTCTACCACAAGATCCAATATTTATAAGATGTATTTGGTAAAATGGATGGGTTTAGCTAATTCCAACAACACTTGGGTCACTAAATAAGATCTCATAAAATTCATAAAATTATATTCTTTTGAACTAGGAGATTCAAAATCTTTCAAATATGGAAGATAATGTAACTGTTGATTAATTGATAGGTCCCTAGTCCCCACTACTTGTCATTTTTTAATTTTTCAAGTTGTTTGTGTATGTTTTGGGTTGTAACCATTAGAATTGGAAATTTCTATTTTTGGGATCTTCTTTTTCCTTCTTAAGGATTTTTTTGTGGTTTAATTTGGAGAGGAAGTTTTGGCTTTTGGGGAGTATTTTTTTGTGTGGAATTTTTTTCTATGAGAACTTCGGGGTGATCCCACAATACTGGTTTACAATTTTTGGGCAAACTAGACACTGAACTGATTTTTTTAATTAAATCTTCACTTTCGGGCTCCTATAGCGGCTAAACCATGAGGAATTTGAAGATGATGCAAACTAGTGATTTGTGAAGTTTTTTCTATAGATTCTAAATATATCTTTTTCAATTTTTTTGGAATTAGATTCCACTTCTTTTTCCATCTCCTTCGAAAACTAGCTGTTTTAAAAAAATAGCATTTTTAAGGAGTGACAATCCTGTATACAACATAAAAATTTTTGTATGAAGGATAAAATTCTAATTTTTTCGAATTTAGATTTGCAACTACAATATCTAGCACTTTCATTTTGTTTCATAGTATTTTATTGAATATTTTTTCCTTAATCGAGTTTTGAAGTCAAACCAATTACAATTGAAACATAGGCAGACTATATACAACATAAATTTTTCGGTATGTATCAAAATTCAATTTTTCTTTTTTTAATGGATCAAGGACATCAATACCCAGTCTGAACATATTTTTTTTTAAATTATTTTGATAATTGTCTATTTTTCCACATGTGTAGAACAAAGAGCTTGATTTTTGATGAAAAACCTATGTTTAATAAAACTAAAAAAACACATACATAATAAAACCAAAATATATTAAAATTATATTCATTGGATAGCTCATTCTGAGGAATACCATGATCATTTCAAATAAATTTTAAATGAATTCATTTGATCCCCCAAAAGGTATATAAAAAGTGAATTTTTATCAGCATTTTAATAGGTGTAAAGGAGACTTCGTTGTAGGTATGGTTTAAAACTAGTAGGGTTCTATCCAAGGGGGTTTGATCTAAGGTGGTTTGATCAAACCCTCTTCAATTTAAATCCTTAAAATGGAAATTTTTAAGGCTTAAATCATTATGGTTTCTAAAAATATGTGATTTCAGAAAAAAACAAAATCTCTCAGAAATTGTAAACCAGCTTTGTGGGATCACCCTTTGGTTATTAAAAAAAAAATTATTATTGTTTTCTCTATTTTACTTTCTAGTATTCACATGTGCATTCTGATTTTGTGAATCTAGGTTTTGTTTTGCTGTCTTATTTTTCTTAGAATGTATGACTATTTTATTCTAAGAGTAGAGTGTTTGATAGAGTTTATAAACGAGATTTGATTTACATTGCCAAGAGACTTGGTTAGAGGGAGATTAGAGGCACTATCTACATCAACTATGAGCTAAACAAAAGTTTATGATGCCCCTCCGAAAACCTCATCAGGTAGTAATCTAAAGGTAACCCATGAACCTTGACCCAAATTAAAATCTTATTAATGCATTCTTTCTTGAGGTCAAAGCCAAGTGACCATTTTTTCAGAATGACTATAAGGCATTCTTCCCAAGGAATCATAGGCCATCAAAGAGGGTTGAATCTATTTGCAATCTTGATGGTTCATGAAGGAGATAAAAAGAAAAATCCCTTGTACAAAAATTAGCTATCTCAACATGATCCTTGAGTTTCCACTTACATTGTGGCCACTTTTTGAACACATGTATGTTAGGATTGATCCCAAAAAATTTCCCAACTAGTGTATTCCTAAGCTTGGCAACAAACCTATCAATAATGGAGTCAACGATAGAGATCAAAAAGCCATCCATTGAGAAGTATTGCCTAGGAAAGGAGGATGCCAAACCACTAGAAAAGTTTCTAGTGTAAGGGCCAACCACCTTAGCATGAACCAAACCATCCAATGCATTTTTGAAAGGTTGGTGCCTTGGTCCCCTTGGATAGGTCAAGGCTTGTCTATTGTTAACCTTTGGATTTGTGACCTTGCTTAATTTCCTGTCATGGATCTTGTATAGATCTAGCATTTATATCAGTCATTAAAAGATTGATCTTCTGACACAATGACAAATCCATTGCAACAAATGGTATCAAAGCTGTGAGGCCACGGGTTTGAATCTCATGGTCATACTAGTGGGGGGAATAGTTGGAAGGTTGGTGCCTTTGTCCCCTTGGATAGGTTAGTGTCTATCCAGTGCCACCCTTTGGGTTCATGACATGGCTTAATCACCTCCCATGAATCTTGTATAAATCAGGTGTCTATATCATGCATTAAAGGGTTGATATTTTGGTTCAATGACAAAGCCATTGCAACATGCATACCCACAAAGAAAAATACAAAGTCTCTAAGAACCACTTCTTGTGCATCCATATCACAAATCTTGGTACCAGGAACAAAATAATTAGCCATAAAAGGGCATTCAATGGATTAAAGTACAAAAATCCCCTAACCCAATCAAAGATAATTTGCAATAGGAATGGTGATAACCAAAACTTCATGTTGTACTGCAAGAATATCCCAGACACTAGGGCAAGAACAATGGCCAAAGTAGAGGGGGAACTAGAGGAACAAGTAAATCCTCCAAATATTGTAGAGGAGCTCTAACAACGTGAGATCCAAGGAAATAGGGATGAGAAGGGAGCACAAAAACCCTACAAAATCCCTTTTACAAACTAGACATGCTACAACAAACAGTCCCTTTTGCAGTTGAAGGAACTAGTGAGCCCCTGGAAGCCTTACCCTTAATAGATGGTGATAGATTGAATGAGTGCATCTTATGCACCCCAAAGGTCTGCTAGTTCTCTAGTTAGAGGTCTATTAGTTTCACCTCTTCCTCATCATCCAAAGGATAGCTTTAATCATCCAAAAGATTATTGTTTAAATCATTAGCAACATCCCCATTCTCATCTTTGTCCTCACTACTATCCTCTGCACCAGTTGAAAAGTTGTTTTTGCTTAAAAAAATCACTCTCCTGCTCGTTCTCATTTGAAAAGTATTTTTGCTTAAAAATAACTCCCTTTATCTAATTAAGTTAGAAAGGAAGATCGATCAGTTTATTGTGATTGTTCAAAAAATTTCACTTATCCATTTAAATTATCTTAGCATTATTAGCATTCAACTCTAGCCCATCATTCAATATTCTAGATCACCGACCAACTTTACTTCCAAAATTGAATTTCTCTTGCAATGAAATATAACCAACGAGCTCAACCCAAAATAATCAAGGAATTTGGATTTAAAAAAAATATATATATATCTTCACATCTTCAAGGGATCGAAGTCTCTTAAGAATTCTCCACAAAAGAAGGTACACTAATAATATTTACCAGCAAGCTTGCCTTCCACAGAATAAATTTGCACTTAAAAGCACTTCAATTTGCTAATATCTAACATACTACACATGTATGTTTGTTGTCCCATGTGTCCTACGAGTTCTCCAATGGATATTAATTTCAAAAAAAATCAATACGAAATACTAAAGAGATAGATAAGTTACTTATCTATTAATGCCTCTAAATATTTTTGCTTCTTGATTTCAAAAAAAAATCACATTAACTAATTGTGCTCAGCTTTGGTGAAACCAAAAAGGATCTCTCAACATCATCCCACTCCCCTCTAAGGCGTAGTACTCAAAATAACTCAAATAGAAGAATAATCCAGATTCTTGCTCTAGCCAGAGCAAAAATTTATTCAAAATCTCGAAAAACTAACAACATTCAATAAACTAAGTAGAAATTTAAGACTTCCACAAGGGTGAACCCACAAAAGTGGTTTACAATTCGAATGAGGAAGGAAAACTTCCAAAAAATGCCCCACTAAAAAAAAAATTGTTTTTGAGGGGTTTGAAGGAACTCAAGGTCTGAGCGAACCCAAAAGGGGTTCGTTCGAACCAAGGTTCGATCAAACCCCTTTGAATGTGGAAACATGAATTTTCCATTGTGGAAATGAGGTTCGTTTGAACCCTGGTTCGAGCGAACTAGAGTTCGAGTGAACCCCTGGGGGTTTGATCAAACCCTTTATGTTTGCTCGAACCCCTCTTTTCCCACCTTCCCACCCTCCCTCAAAAAAAGCTTCCAAATTTTTGCCCTTCGAAGCTCGGGTTGAGGATGGAAATGGAATAGACTTCATAGACCCAACTAGAAGATTCTAGTCCTCAAAACGAGCTATCCAACAAATATAATTTTAATATGTTTTGGTTCTATTATGTATGTGTTTTTTTAGTTTTATTAAACATAGGTTTTTCACCGAAAATCAAGCTCTTTGTTTTGAACATGTAGAAAAATAGCAAATTATCAAAATAAATTTTAAAAAAATATTTTTGTGCTGGGTATTGATGTCCTTCATCCATTAAAATTAAAAAAATTTGAATTTAGATACATACAAAAAAAGTTATGTTGTATACAGTCCGCCTATGTATAAATTGCAATTGGTTTGACTTAGAAACTTCATTAAGGAAAAAATATTCAATAAAAAACTATGAGACCAAATGAAAGTTATATATATATTAGTTACAAATCTAAATTCAAAAAAATTAGAATTTTCTCCTTCATACAAAAAAAGTTATGTTGTATACGGTGAGCGTCACTTTTTAAAAATGTTGTTTTTTGAAAAAAACTAGTTTTTGTGGGAGATGGGAAAAGAAGTGCAATCTGATTCCAAAAATTTTGAAAAAAATATTTTAAGAATCTACAGACAAAATGTGATGAGACTCTAGTTTTCATCATCTTCAAATTCCTCATGGTTTAGTTACTATAGGTGCCCGAATGTGAAGATTTAGTTAAAAATAATAATTTTAGTGTCCAGTTTGGCCAAAAATTGTAAACCACTATTGTGGGGTCACCCACAAATAAACATTCTTCATTTATATGTCTAGAATTAACCTTTTTTTATCATATTTTTATTTTCTTAAAAAATAAGGTAAAGTAGAAACATACACCCATAGTTTATCCATGAAAACTTTAACAAAAACAAAATTATTAACAAAGATTTACTCAAGTGTGAACAATTCCATTGAATTTCTTGTCATCTAGAAATTGTGTGACAAGAAACATGAGCTCTCTGCTAAGCGAATTCATTGCCACCACAATATTTTATGCCCAGAGAAGACCCTAAATTATTTTTACTTTGGCAAAGAGAGTGATTTATATTATTTATTAAATTCAAAGTAAAACATAATTTATATTGGTGGAAAGATGAGAATCTCCTTTAAAAACCCTTTTCGTTTAATCAATTTTGGGTAAGAAAAAGTTGTCAACCACATGGGCCATCATATCACTTACATATCACCACTTTTTGGCCCATCATGATCCTACACATACCCTAAGACTTGGAAAAACTAGCAATGTAAGATGCAACACTAAACCCTACTTTGATGCAATGACCTACAAAATGACATAGAAAAGTGTGTAAAACAAAACAAAATGTTCAAAAATAGAATGTGTACACATGGAAACTTATAGAGATTTGAATGGAGACTAGAAAGTTTGCAAATCCTAAAATTTTCGCTTATTGTGACTCATTCGCCTTTCTGGGTGAATCAATCCCAATTCTGGATTTCTGCACATGAACAAGTTTCGGGAAAAAGGGTATGTGAATCTACAAAAATCTCTGAAAAGCACCTATAGTGGGAATCCTTCACCACTTGTGGAAAATGAGTCCAATTTGGATTTTCTAGAACTTCAAGATCTGAATCGGGTCTTCTTAGTCTACTGAATCTACTTCTCCAGGTTTCTAAAAACAAAACTTTGATTTTAGGGTTGTAGATGACCTTTTAGTGAGTAGTATGACCTTGGAAATGGGGGAGACAACTCTAGAAAACTTGTAACCTAATATTCAATGATCTTCCAAACTCCAAGAAACCTAGATCCACAATCACACATATAAAGAGGAGAAAACTTGCTGATTGTTAGGGAATATGGGTTTTCCTTGGTCAAACCCCTTGTAATTAATTAAACCAAATGATGAAAGAATGAAATGGAGGCATGAAAAATGAAACAAAGAACATGAATCATGGAAAATAATACCTTTAATGATGATGTCTTGTAAGTCTACAACTCAACATGAAATGGCCATGAAGGACATGTAGATCTTGATCTTGACAATAGGAGTATAACAATGCTTGACCATGGATCTTTAATGCTAAATCACAACACTAGATCAATAAAATGCTTGATGCTTGATAATGTTTTACATGATGATAGATATTGAATTGTTGTGCAACAATTGATGAAGAATCTTTCCCTTGAATGCCTTAGAAATGATCTTGAAAGCTATCTTGATGACTTTAGGAAGACTTGGAATGTTGAACTCTTGCTTGCTTGACTTCATATCATCTGTGCTTATGTTCCTTAGGTGAAATAATGATTTGAAATCTTTTTTATATAGGAAATGCACTCAAATGAGCGTTTATTAGATCCCTAAGGCCGACTTAGAAGAAATTTGAACTCAAAAACCCAAATTTCCCACTCAAAACCTCAAAAATAGGTCAAATGGGATTCATTCGCCATTCTAGATGAATGAGTCCCACCTAGATGGGACTCATTCTCACAAAGTGGCAAATGTGTCCCACATGGCCTATTTTTCTTGCCAAAATGTTGGGGAGTGTGTAAATTGAGTTTATTTGTTGATATTGTCACGTTTTTGATTGAAGTATGCCTTGGGATGCATAATATGGGGTCGTAGGGGCCTATTAATGATGATATAGAGGTTATACATGCAAGAGGGCCCAAAATCCAATGTGAAAGCGTAAATAAATACCCTTTACAACACTAAATTAAGGTAAAATTGGGTCTATTTAGCTTAAAAGGGTCCTAAATCCCATGTGAATGTGTAGAACACAATACAACAATATATTAGGTCCACTTTGTTTATAATCTCCCTAAATTGAATGTGAAGGTGTAAATAAATACACTTTACAACATTAAATTAGGGTAGAGTTAAGTTAATTTAAGCTTAAAAAGGGCCCAAGACCTAATGTGGATATGTAAAATACCTCACAATACTAGATCAAGGTGACATTAAGTCCAATTTATCATTAATTATTCCCAAATCAAGCAAGGAAAATGCATACTTTTTTCATGACTCCATCACCTAAAAAGCGAGACAAGTCGAGAATGTGTTTTGACTTTAGAGTCATTAACAAGATCAAACTAAAGTACCAATACCCCCTTCCAAGAATGGATGACATGCTAGACTATCTGTTAGGTCCTAATAATTTCTCCAAGGTTGATTTGAGAAGTGGTTACCATCAAATCCAAATCCGAGAAGAAGATGATGCCTCCATCACTTCCATGCGCACCATGAACCAAGTATTTAGATCCTACATTGAAAATTTGTCATAATCTGTTTTGATGATATTTTGATTTTCAAGAAGAGCATGTAATAACATTTGGAGCACGTTCAAATTGTCTTTGATACACACAAAAGGGAGAGGTTGATTATAAATCTTTTCAAAAAAGTGTTTTGCAGAGACAAGCTGGTCTTTGTTGGAAATGCGATTTTAGTAGAAGGAGAAAGCATGGATCTTGAAAAGATTAAATCTATACTTGAATGTTTTATCCCTTAAATAATTACATAAATAAGAAGTTTTCATGGGTTAGTACACTTCTATAAGAGGTTTATTATAAATTTTAGCAGAATAAGTGTTGCATTGATTGATTGCACTAAAAGAGAGTTTTCGTTGGAATCAAATAGTTAAGAGAAGTTTTGAGCAGCCTATAAAGAAGGTTATGAAAGTCCCTAACTTGCCCTACCAAATTTAAATAATTTTTTTACCATTGAGTTTGATGCTTTAGTAGTAGCCATTAGGGGTGTGTTGACTCAAGAGGGCAAGCTGATTGCGCACTTTAATGAAAAGCTAAATGATGCCAAGAAGAGCTATGGTACTTATAATACATAATTGTATGCTATTGTCCAAGTGTTGAAATAGTGGAGGCACTACCTATTGCATAGAGAATTCATCCTTTCAGTAGAGAATCAAACACTGAAATACACAAACTCTCAAGATAAATCATCACATAAACATGCCAAATGGTCTCTTTTTTTTGCAAAATTATACATTTTTGGTTTAAAATTTGAGTGGGAAAATTAATGTGGTGGCTGATCCTTTAAGTAGGAGACATCACTTGTATCAACGACCAATGAGATTGTTGGCTTTGAGGAAATGAAAGGAGAATATGCAACCAATCCTTATTTCAGAAAAGTTTCTTTTGTCGTCAATAGTCCTTCTATTGTAAGGAGTAAAATCTTTGAAGATTACTTAATGGTAGGTGGATATTTATTTAGAGAACTCCAAGAGAGAAAAAATGATTCAGGAAATGCATTCAAATGGCTTGGTGGAACACTTTGGAAGGGAAAAATATTATAGTTTGGTAAGTGAATTTTTTTTTTGCCTTAGTTAAGGAAGGAGGTGAATAAGTTTGTTTCTACATGTAGAGTTTTTCAAGTTTCTAAAGAAAAAAATATAGGTTTATACAAACCCTTACCTATTCCTGAGGGATTGTGGATTGACATCTCCATGGATTTTATGTTAGGATTAGCTTTTACTCAAAGAGAAAATGATTCTATTTTTTTTTTGTTGTGGATCAATTCTTGAAGATGGCCCACTTCATTTCATGAAGAGAACACTACAAATGTAAGTAAGGTTGCTGATCTGGTTTTTAAAGAAAGTATCCACTTGCATGGACTACCCAAAACTATTACTAGTGATCAAGATACAATTTTTTGAGTCACTTTTGGAGGATTTTGTCGAGAAAGCTTGATATTAAACTATAAAATAATTCAACGTATCACCCTCAAATGGATGGATAATTCAAGGTGGTAAACATAAGTTTGGGTAATTTTATTTGATTCTTTGTTGGTGAGAATCCAAAGTAGTGGGGTTTGGTTTTGGCATGTGCTAAGTTTTCTTTTAATTCAAGCATTAATAGGTCCCTTGGTAAGTGTCCTTTCTAGGTTGTTTCGAGAAACAAATCCTACTGGGGTTATTGATCTTATTGATCTTCCAAATGAGAAATGGGTTAGTCTAGATGTAATGGAATTTACAAGACATATAAAATAAGTACACCAAAAAGTGAGGCTCTGACTACAACTAACCAAAGATAATTATGAAAATAAATATTTCCTCAGGGCACTTATAACAAATTGAAACCTTGGAAAGTGGTACTATGAAAAATACAAAAGAAAATTAGTGAAAGTTTCTATTTATTAGATTTTCCTAAATATATTGATATCAATCTTGCCTTCAATGTTGTTGATCTTTACCACTACCACTCTAGTCTTGAACAACTTCTTGATATAAATGTGCTAAGAGACTTGACCAATACATTTCCATGAAAAAAGAGAGAGTCAATTGAAAAGATAGTGGACACTAAGATTTTTTCCACAAGATCCAACATTTATAAGATGTATTTGGTAAAATGGGTGGGTTTAGCTAATTCCACCAACACTTGGGTCACTAAAGAAGATCTCATAAAATTTATAAAATTATATTCTTTTGAACTAGGAGATTCAAAATCTTTCAAAGATGGAAGATAATGTAACTGTTGATTAATTGATAGGTCCCTAGTCCCCACTACTCATCAATTTTTAATTTTTCAAGTTGTTTGTGTATTTTTCAGGTTGTAACCGTTAGAATTGGAAATTTCTATTTTTGGGCTCTTCTTTTTCCTTCTTAAGGATTTTTTCGTGGTTTTGTTTGGAGAGGAAGTCTTGGATTTTGGGGAGGATTTTGTTCTATGGAATTTTTTTCTATGAGGAATTTGGTTAATAAAAATATCAATTATTATTGTTCTTTCTATTTTTCTTTCTAGTATTCACATGTGCATTCTGATTTTGTGAATCTAGGTTTTGTTTTAATGTCTTATTTTGCTTAGCATGTATGTCTATTTTTTCTAAGGGTAGAGTGTTTGATAGAGTTTATAAACAAGAATTGATCAACATTTCCAAGAGACATGGTTAGAGGGATACTAGAGGTACTATCTACATCAACTACGAACTAAAAAAGAGAGTTTATGATACCCCTCCGAAAAAATCATCAGGTAGTACTCTAAAGGAAACCCATGAACATTGATCCAAATTGAAATATTATTGATGCATTCTTTCTTGAGGTCAAGGACAAGTGACCAATTTTTGGGAATAACTATAAGTCATTCTTCCCAAGGAACTGTAGGCCACCAAAGAGGGTTGAATCTATTTGCAATCTTCATGGCTCATGAAGGAGATAAAAATAAAAATCCCTTGTACAAAAATTAGCTATCTCAACATGATCCTTGAGTTTCCACTTACATTGTGGCAAATTTTTGAACACATATATGTTAGGCTTAATCCCCCAAAACATCCCAACTAGTGAATTCCTAAGCTTCACAACAAACCTATCAATAATGGAGTCAATAGTAGAGATCAAAAAGTCATCCATTAAGAAGTATTGCGTAGTAAAGGAGGATGCCAAACCACTAGAAAAGCTTCTAGTGTAAGGGAAAACCACCTTAACATGAACCAGATCATCCAATGCATTGTTGAAAGGTTGGTGCCTTGGTCCCCTTGGATAGGTTGAGGCTTGTCTAGTGTTAACCTTTGGATTTGTGACCTTGCTTAATTTCCTGTCATGGATCTTGTATGGATCTAGCATTTATATCAGTCATTAAAAGGTTGATCTTTTGGCATAATGAAAAATCCATTGCAACGAATGGTATCAAAGCTGTGAGGCCACTTGTTTGAATCTCATGGTCATACTAGTGGGGGGCATAGTTGGAAGGTTAGCGCCTTTGTCCCCTTGGATAGGTTAGTGTCTATCTAGTGCCAACCTTTGGGTTCATGACATGGCTTAATCACCTCCCATGGATCTTGTATAAATCAGGTGTCTGTATCAAGCATTAAAAGGTTGATCTTATGGTTCAATGACAAATCCATTGCAACATGCATACCCGCAAAGACAAATAAAAAGTCTCTAAGAAGAACTTCTTGTGCATCCATATCACAAATATTGGCACCAGGAACAAAATAATTAGCCATAAAAGGACATTCAATGGCTTGAAGTATAAAAATCCCATAACCCAATTAGAGATCATTTGCAATAGGAGTGGTGATAACCAAAACTTCATGTTGCACTACAAGAATATCCTAGTCACTAGGGCAAGAATAGTGGCCAAAGTAGAAGGGGAACCGGGGGAACAAGTGAATCCTCCAAAAATTGCAAAGGAGCTCTAACAATGTGAGATCCAAGGAAATAGGGATGAGAAGGGAGCACAAAAACCCTGCAAGATCCGTTTCACAAACTAGACCTACTACAACAAATAGTCCCTTTTGCAGTTGAAGCAACTAGTGAGCCCATGGAAGCCTTACCCTTAACATATGGTGATAGATTGAATGAGTGCATCTTATGCACCATAGAGGTCTGCTAGTTCTCTAGTTAGAGGTCTATTAGTTTCACCTCTTCCTCATCATCCAAAGGATAGATTTAATCATCCAAAAGATTGTTGTCTAAATCATTAGCAGCATCCCCATTCTCATCTTTGTCCTCACTACTATCCTCTGCACCAGTTGAAAAGTTGTTTTTGCTTAAAAAAATCACTCTCCTATTCGTTCTCATTTGAAAAGCTATTTTTGCTTAAAAATAACTCCCTTTATCTAATTAAGTTAGAAAGGAGGATTTATCCGTTTATTGTGATTGTTCAAAACATTGCACTTATCCGTTTAAATTATCTTAGCATTATTAGCATTCACCTCTAGCCCATCATTCAAAATTCTAGATCACTGGCCAACTTTACTTCCAAAATTGAATTTCTCTTGCAATGAAATATAACCAACAAGCTCAACCCAAAATAATCAAAGAATTTGGACAATTTTTTTTCCTATTTTTAAATATCTTCACATCTTCAAGGGATCAAAGTCTCTTGAATTCTCCACAAAAGAAGGTACACTAATAGTATTTTCCACCAAGCTTGCCTTCCATAGAATAACTTTGCAGTTAAAAGCACTTCAATTTGCTAATATATAGCATACTACACATGTATTTTTGTTGTCCCATGAGTCTTACGAGTTGTCCAATGGATAATATTTTGAAAAAATAAAACTCAATACGCAATACTAAAGAGATAGATAATTTACTTATCCATTGTTGGGATTTCATACAACTCCCACATGTCTTTCTAGCTCACACCATGCAACTGCACTGTCATCATCTCCAATTCATACGGTTTTCTCGAACCCTCACTGCGCAACTGCGTCGCTAGTTTCTCCAGCTCGAGGTACCGCGGTGTCCACTACGATACCGTGGCCTCACATTTCTTAGACCGCTGTAGCGTAGGTTAATCGTTGTCTCGTGGCTTTCAAGCTTATTGCTCATGGTGATGCGGTTTATCACCTCACCGCGGCTTGTCTCCTAACTACCTGTGGTGGTGCGGTATACCCTGCCACACCGCGGCTTACCGTCTGCCTGACCGCGGTAGAAATGTTAACCACGGCCCCACGGTCTCCCTCAAGGCCCCTTGCGGTTGAGCGGTACCCCTCGGTACCACTAGGCCCTTATCTCTCTTCCGTGGTAATGCGGTATAGTATCTTTTTGATGGCATTTGAAGTGGTGTCTTCACTAGCAGTCATTTATTTTATAAGGACAATTTTAATTATGATTTTGACGTGGTTTTGATGGCATAATTTTATTGCCATTAATTTTATAATTAATATGACTTGTGGTGGATGTTTGATAAATATGGGTATAATTTTTTATTATTATGAAGAAGGTTTATATTGCTTAGAAGTAGAAAAAAGTTTGTGAGGCTATTCTGTAAATATTTTATGAATAATATAATCTATTTTCTGGGTGAATTTTTTTGTTAAAGTTTTTTATTAAATCTTTACCTCTATCCTTCACGTGGTATCAGAGCAGGTTCTCCATAACTAGGAGTGTCTTAGAGTGTCTGTGAAAAATGGCAGCAAGCACAAGCTTGACTAATCCTCAAATCCATTAGTTAAATGAGAAGAATTATGATTATTGGGCTATCACAATGAGAGCATTATTTTGTTCACAAGATCTATGGGAGTTTGTGGAAAATGGATTTCTAGAGCCGACAGATGCAGCAACATTCAACGCCTTGACACAAGTAGAGAAAGACTTACTGAAAGACAATAAAAAGAAAGATTTAAAAGCTCACTTTTTTATACTACAAGGAGTGCATGAGAGCATTTTTCCAAGAATTTCTGTAACAACCAGGTCCAAACAAGCATGGGACATACTTCAAATTGCCTACCAAGGAATGGAGGAAGTTAAAAATACTAAGTTACAAATATTGAGAAGGGAGTTTGAGACTTTGTTTATGAAGGACAATGAATCTATAGATTCATTCTTTACCTAGATAATTGGACTGGTAAACTAGATAAGAACACATGGTGAGACACTTTAAGATGTCAAAGTGGTTGAGAATATTTTAAGAAGTCTACCCACAAGATTTGAAGAAATTGTAGTGACTATAGAGAAGACAAAGGACCTCACCGAGTATTCAGATGATGAGATTTTTGCTTCACTCATTTTTCATGAGCACAGGCTGAGCATAACAACAAATATGTCATTGGAGCATCCATTCAAGTCACAAGCTTCAATTAACCAAGGAAGAGGCAGAGGAAGATCAAATTTTAGAGCAAGAGGAAGAAGTTTCAATAGAGGTGGAAGAAATAGCCTGTCAAGTTCAAGTGGAAGAAGCAACAACCAAAACCCATCTTAGAATCAACCTCAAGGTCAAAGGTACGAAAAGTCTCAAGTCCAATGCCACTATTGTAAAAATTTTGGACATTATATGAAAGAGTGTAGGAAGAAATAGTATGATTTTGGTAGACAAAATGCAAACTTTACAAAAGAGAGTCAAGACCAAAAACCAAATAAGAGTGCAATGTTTTTGGCCTATAATGTAGCACAAGCTAGTGAAAAAAATGTTTGGTTCTTAGACTTAGGCTATAGTAATCACATGACAGGAAATTTAGGATTTTTCACAACTTTAGATGAAAATAATAAGTCTGATGTCACCTTGGGTAATGACAACAAAGTGTCAGTTAAAGGAAAGGAAAATGTTAATATCTAACTAAGTAGGGGGAGAAAAAGTATATTTTTGATGTGTACTTCGTGCTAGGTCTAGAACACAATTTGATGAGTGTAGGTCAGCTAATTCAAAAGGGTTATAGAGTAACCTTCAAAAATGGACTGTGCACAATTTTAGACAAATACCCAAGTATTTAGCTTATTGCTAGGATCAAGATGACAAACAAAAAAATGTTTCCATTGAGAATTCAGCCAGATTTGAGCACAAATTATGCACAAGCACAAGAGATAACAACTAGAATGTAGGTTGTCTTTTAGGCAAAAGTAAAAGATGAAAATTGGTTGTGGCATTTAAAATTTGGTCATTTGAATTTTGGGGGTTTGAATTTGCTTCATAGGAAGGGTATGGTCAAGGGAATACCTTTAATTGAAAAACTTGAGAGAGTTTGTGAAGAGTGCATTCTAGGAAAGCAACATAGAGAGTCATTCCTAGTAGGGGAGTTAACGAGAGCTAAAGCCCCTTTAGATATTGTTCATTTAGATCTTTGTGGTCCAATGCAGACACCTTCAATAGGTGGTAGTGTTTTTTTTTTGACTTTTATAGTTGAATATTCAAGGAAGACATGGGTTTATTTCTTAAAGCACAAAATTGAAGTGTTTGATTTCTTCCGTCAGTTTAAATCTCTTGCTAAAAAAAAGAGTGGTCATTACATTAAAGTGTTGAGGATGGATAGAGAAGGAGAATATATTTCAAGAGAGTTTTTAAATTGCTATAGAGATCGTGGCATTCACAAGTAGTTCACTACTAGGTATACACCTCAACAGAATGGGGTAGCCGAAAGGAAGAACAAAACCATCATGGAAATGGCTAGAAGCATGCTGAGAGCCAAGCATTTGACAAATGAATTTTTGGTTGAAGTTGTATCTTGTGTAGCATATATAATGAACAGGTGCCCAACAAAAAGTGTTATGAACATTATTCCTGAAGAAGCATGGATTGGTAGAAAGCATAATGTCTCACATATGAGAGTTTTTGGATGTGTTGCATATGCACATGTAACTGATGAACTGAGAAGAAATCTTGACAACAAAGGAGAGAAATGTATATTTGTTGTTTATAGTGATGAATCCAAGGCATATAAGCTTTATAATCCAATAACTAAGAAGGTTATAATCAGTAGAGATGTACAGTTTGTTGAAGATGAAGCATGGGATGGAAGTAGAGAAATTACAATTAATGTTTTAGTTAGTATCCCTCAAGAGGAAAATGAAATTTATGTTCTAGCAAATGTTCCTACTATTGTGAACTCTTCAATTCCAATTCAAGTTGAGGAAAGTGGTCAACATGTGACACCATCAAGCAATGTGAGAGCAGCAACAAGAGGACTGCAGACACCATCTACAACAAGAACCTTTGGCGTAGGACCATCAAGTCCACATTTTGCAGATTCAAGTGATCTTTCAAATCCAACGTTGGCAAGCATGAGAAGATAGAAAATCAGAAACATCAGTGATATCTACAATCAGAATGAAGGTGAAAATAATTCTCAACAGTTTACACTTTTTACATTTTATTCTCAAGCTAAAGATCCAATTCACTTTGAAGATGCAATTAAAGAAGATAAGTGGATAAGTACAATGGATGAAGAGATTGATGCAATTGAAAATAATCAGACATGGGAATTGCAGAGTCTTCCAAAAGACAAAGATGTAATAGGAGTTAAATGGATTTACAAGACCAAGCTAAATGCAAATGGTGAAGTGTAGAAGCATAAAGCAAGACTAGTTGCGAAAGGTTATGCACAACAACCTAGAATTGATTATATAGAGACTTTTGCACCTGTAGCACGTATTGACACAATCAAAATGATATTGGCCATAGGAGCACAAAAAAATGGTTAGTCCATCAAATGGATGTGAAATCAACATTTTTAAATGGCTATCTTGAAGAGGAAGTTTATGTTGATCAACCACCTGGGTATGAGTTATTGGGTCAAGAAGATAAAGTCTACAAGTTGAAGAAAGAGTTGTATGGTCTAAAAAAAGCCCCAAGAGCTTGGTACAAAAGAATAGATAGTTATTTTATTTAGAATGGCTTCATCAGATGCAACAATTAACCAACACTGTATACCAAAATGAATGAAAAAGGTGAAATCCTGATCTTATGCATGTATGTTGATGATTTAATCTTTACTGGAGATCTTTCAGTTGATTTGTTTAAAGGAGCTATGATGAAAGAGTTTAAAATGATAGACTTGGGTCTGATGAAATACTTTTTAGGGATTGAAGTGAATCAAGATGAAAATGGCATTTTTATTTCTCAAGCTAAATATGCTAATGATGTTTTAAAAAGATTTCATATGTTAAATTGTAAATCTGCACCCACTCCTATGGTGACTGGTTTGAAGCTGAGTAAAGATGATATAGGTTTAGATGTTCATTCAACTCTGTACAAACAACTAGTTGGGAGTCTTATGTATTTGACAACCACCAGACTAGACATAATGTATTCAGTTAGTTTAATTTCCAGATTCATGGAAACACTCAAAGACACACACTGGAAGGCTGGGAAATGAATTTTGAGATACATCAGTGGAACAAAGAACTATGGGATTTAGTATTCAAGTTCAAATGAATTTAATTTAACTGGTTATACAAACAGTGACTGTGCTAGGAGCATTGATGACAGGAAAAGCACGTCTCGATACGTTTTTAATTTTGGCACTGGAGTTGTTTCTTGGGCTTTAAAAAAGCAGCCGATAGTCACTTTATCATCATCCAAAGTTGAATATGTAGCTGCAACGAGTGCATCATGCCAAGTAGTGTGGATGAGGAGAATTCTGAAAGAACTTCAACATGAACAGGTGGAAGCAACAAAAGTATTTTGTGATAACAATTCAACAATCGCTCTTTCAAAGAATCCAGTCATTCACAAGAGGAGCAAGCATATTGATACGCGTTATCACTTTATCAGGGAGTTAATTAATAATGGGGAGATCACGTTGGATTTCTGCAGGTCAGTGGAGTAGCGAGCATACATCTTTACAAAGGCACTGGGTTGAGAGACTTTCATCTTTTAAAGGGAGCGACTGGGCATTCAATTCGGTGGGAGTTGCGATCAAGGGGGAGTGTTGGGATTTGACCCAACTCCTATGTGTCTTTCCGGCTCACACTGCGCAATTGCGCCATCATCATCTCCAACTCACGCGATTTTCTCCGACCCTCACCGCGCAACCACGCTATCAGTTTCTCTAGCTCACGGTACCGCGGTGTCCATATCAATACCGCAGCCTCACATTTCTTAGATCACAGTAGCGCAGGTTAACCGCTATCCCGTGGCCTTCAAGTTTACCACTCACGATGACGTAGTTTACCGCCTCACTATGGCTTGTCTCCTAACTGCCTAGAGTGGCGCGGTATACCCTGCCACACTGCAGTTTACCATCTGGCCGACCGGTAGCGGAGTTAACTACGGTCCCGTGGTCTCCCTCAAGGCCTCTTGCTGTTGAGCGGTACCCCGCAGTATCATGGGGTCCTTATCTCTCTTCCATGGTAACGTGGTATAACGTCTTTTCGGTGGCATATGAAGTGGTTTTTTCGCTGGCAGTCATTTATTTTTTAAGGACAGTTTTAATTATGATTTTGACGTGATTTTGATGGCATAATTTTATTGCCATTAATTTTGTAATTACTATGAGTTGTCGTGGATGTTTGATAAATATGGGTATAATTTTTTATCATTATGAAGAAGGTTTATATTGCTCAGAAGTAGCAAAAAGTTTGTGAGGCTGTTCTATAAATTTTTTATGAATAATATAATCTATTTTCTAGGTGAAATTTTTTTTCTAAGTTTTTTTTTAAATCTCTACCTCTATTCTTCATCCATTAATGCCTCTAAATCTTTTTTCTTCTTGATTTCAAAAAACAAAATTCATAAAACATTGATTGTGCTCAACTTTGGTGAAACCAGAAAGATATCTCTCAACATCATCCCTCTCCCCTCTTAGGCCTAGTACTCAAAAACTTATACAAAATCTCAGAAAAATTTCTCATTCACGCATTCAAAACCTCAAACATGATAAAGCTGAAAAAGAAGATAACGTTTGGAATCCAAGCCCCTTTCATAAGCCTCACAGTTTCTGGTCATTTGAGGTTTGTTGTAAAGATAAGATAATTAGGAAAATTGGTCAACAAGTGAAACAAAAGTCCATTGCAAATGGCATCTATAGCCCTGTATTTGTAGAAACTCTTATTTTTTTGACTAACAAGAAAGAATAGGGTAAAAATTGAAACCTAGATTTTTCCATAAATCATAATTTTAAGCATTTTAGAATTCATGATTAGTCTATGATAAATATAGTTACATTTTATAACATTTTGATTGTAATGAAAATAAATAGTGTTCAATTGAAAGAAAAAAAAAATCATTTTTGTACGTAAAAAGTAATTTTCATCTATTAATATTAAATATTGTGATTAAAAATATATTATCTTTTAATTAGTAAAATGGAAAATTTTATTGTGAATAGAATAACAAGGATTAAAATGGGTGAGCAATCAATTCAACAAGGGTTTGGAGCACGAAGGTATAAGTATGAATATCAATAGTTTCAATATGAAAATATTTTATAGTTAAAATTTTATAAAAAACTAAAAATTAATATACAATTATATTCAAAAAATACTCTCCACTATCTAATAATTATTAAAAATTACATCAATCAACCTCATTCTAACATTTTAAAAATACATCATAACTTATAAAATATATATTAATTTTTTTGTGCTTTGACATCCATATATATCCTAGATTGTAAATGTAACAAAGAATCCATCCCATAAAATATAAGAAAATTTTACAGATCCAACAATTACATGTAATTCATATACAATTAAAAAAATTACCACAGATTTTGATCATTAAAAGTTTGTTTACATTTATTTTAAAATAAGTACCCATATAATTAGAGTTTGACTATAACAATTTTTTTAAATAGTAAAAAGGTTGAAACCTTTGAAAGGTATAGCAAGATATAACAACACACTAGAAAACTAAACATACTTAGGAGAAGAACAAATACAAATCTGCACCTAAACAAGTATAAGCAGCAATAGGGACAACAAAGTAAAGAGAAGACATTTTTGTCAGTGAGACGCTTGCAGCAATTGAAAATAATAAGATAGAAATTTGTTAACTCTATCAAAAGCCTAGCCCCTTAATACTTTGTAATCCACATATATCTCATAGAAATGTGTAAATCAAATTCGCCATAAGAATTTAAAAATAAACAATTTATACTTTGTAATCCACATATATCCCATAGAAATGTGTAAGTCAAACTGATAATAAGAATTTAAAAATAAACAATTTATACTTTATAATCTACATATATCCCATAAAAATGTGTAAATCAAATTTGTGATAAAAATTTATAAATAAACACATATACTCTAAAATTACGATTATAAATTTAATAAAATATTCATCTCAAAAAATATAAGAAAACTTTACAGATCCAACAATTACATGGAATTGATACATAAATATCTGCTTACATTTATTTCTAAAAGAAGAACCCATGTAGCCAAAGTTTAACTATAGCAATCTCTCTTTAAATAGCCAAAAAGCTGAAACCTTTGAAAGATACAACGACACACTAGAAAACTGGACGTACAGAGCAAAAGAAAGAAACAAAAGAAAATCTGCATCTAAACAAATATAAGCAACAATAGTGGCAACGAAGTAAAGAGAATACATTTCAGCAAGTGATACGCCTGCAGGAAATGAGAATAAAAAGCGAGAAACTTGTTAACCGTAACAGAAGCACACCACCATCCCATAGACATCTCCCTTCTAAGATTGAGTATCATTTGCATGGTGCGTAAAGAGTTGTGGAGAGAAGTGTCAACCCTCATCAGCACTTGACTTTCAATGCACTCCGCATCAACAAACCTATTAAGCTGTTGGATAAGAGGTTGCCGGTCAACTAATGCTCTAAACTGGTTGTAGACCTTCAAAACGATTGCCGTAATTATCCCACCAAATGCAATAGCTGCTAGAACAGGCACTGCCCACCAGGTAGCACAATGCATTTTCCTCTCAACTATTTGAACAGTAAATATTGTAGAGAGGATTGCCCCCCCAATAACAACATAAAAGTTCAACAACTTATCGATTCTCACTTGCTCTTCCGAGATGAATTCTCCCATCACTGAAATCATTTCACGAACAAAGAGAACCTGCAAATAGAACATGTCAGCCGAATTTCTGTTTTGTTGTACAAATGCAAGATTACGCAACTCAGAGATTGACAAGATTACAGCCATCATTTACAAGCTAAGTACCAAATAACATGTAAGCTTTAGGCAATTCTCTTAATGTGTGTTTGCAGGCAACGGAGAAAACGTTTTATAATGAATTTTGTCCGGAATCACCAAGTTTCTGCCGAGCACACACAGGGAAGAACTGTGACCATCAGATGGCAGAGACGCACAATTGTGACCACCCGATTAGAACTGTGATCCCCACTGGATTGTTTTATTCTCTAATTGTCGTTGTCCGTCGACACATAACATAATAAGTATCAGAGAAGACAACTGTGACCATCCGATGGCAAAGGCGCACAATTGTGACCACCCGATTTGAACTGTGACCCCCACCGGATTGTTTTCTTCTCTAGTTGTCTTCTCTGATACTTATTATGTTATGTGTCGATGGACTACACTGTCTTCTCTGATACTTATTATGTTCTCTAGTATCAGAGAAGACAACGTTGTCCGTCGACACATTCTCTAGTATCAAAGAAGACAACGTTGTCCGTCGATACATTTTCTAATATCAGAGAAGACAACGTTGTCCGTCGACACATAATACTTCTCTAGTTGTCTTCTCTGATACTTATTATGTGTCGACGGTCAACGTTGTCTTCTTTGATATTAGAGAATGTGTCGACGGACAATGTTGTCTTCTCTGATACTAGAGAACATAATAAGTATCAGAGAAGACAACGTAGTCCATTAACACATAACATAATAATTAGTATCAGAGAAGACAACTAGAGAAGAAAACAATCCGGTGGGAGTCACAGTTCAAATCGGGTGGTCACAATTGTGCGCCTTTGCCATCGGATGGTCACAGTTCTTCTCTCCCCTTTTCGCACCACGTAGACTTGCGATACCTCCATATTTATATGCATTTTTTTATTATAACAAAATTAAGTCTTCGCTTTATGTATTACGTAAGTCTTACGAGAAATGTAATTTGAACACTTTTTACATGATTTTTAAATCATGAACCTCTAATGATAAGTGTAAACCTTAAATTTTCATTTTTATATTATTGTCATGGTAAAATTTATATATATTTTATTTTCTGTGTTTATTTTAGTGGATTGTTTTAATTTATAATAATATATCGATAAAAGATATACTTTTTGTTAGCACTTGATCATGGTTCAATTTCTATTTATGTTCATCTCACTTTTATTTGCAATAAATTTAAATCATCATCATTTACTCATCTTTATTTGCATATACTTCTACATATATTCCTTGCCTCAAAATTACTGTTCTAGCCACAAGGTTCATTTCCAAATGGTTTGGGTTAACTTTTTTCAATCTTGAAAGACATAAGAATAAACATAAAATAAAAAACTTCCAAATTTTAATTCTAGTTTACCCACCCCTTCCTACTAGTTGTTATAAATTCACTTAGCACATTTTTATGCAACATGTTCCTATGTTATTATATTTCAAGACATCCAATTTGCAAATAATTTGGATGAAGATGGTGATAACAAGGAGAAAACCATTAGAAGAAACGTTAATTACTAAAAGAAAACAAATAATAAAATTCAAATAATTGTCATATAGTTTATTTGGTTTCAGGTAAATTCACGGCCAACAATTCACCACCAAAAAATTATTGCCCTAACATATTTATCACGTATACAATTCGCCACCAATAATTCATTGTTGTGGTATATTCACCACATATACCTTTTTTATGCGTTCAACAAAATATCTGTATTTTTTTCTTTTTTGGATTATCTTGGCCACTTAAATATTAAAAAATATATATGTGGTGAATATACCATGGTGATGAATTATTGGAGGTGAATTGTATACACGATGAATATGCCACAGCGATGAAAATTGTTGGTGGTGAATTGTTGGTGGTGAATTGTTGGGCAATGAATTTTCCTAGAGCCAGTTTATTTTTATGTTTGTGTATGTTGTTTGATATTGCTCATTATCATTATCTAGTGCAATAAGGGTGTTGACCTAGGAAAATATGTACACCTATTAAGATGGTGCAATCTTCTAAAAGTGCTTGTAATTATTACCTTGATAGATTAAGATGTTGAAAAAGTGAAGGCATGTGTATTTACAAGTGCAAATTCTATCAATTTATTCTTTCACAATTTAAAGATTAAATTAATAATAGTTATGATTGAATCAAAAAGTTTTCTACGATGATACATGTTTGATTAAAGAAGGGATCCTGGACCTAGTGTATAGATCATTAAGATCAATCCTTCTTCAAAGTAACATTAGAAGCCAAACCAAAAATTATGAGATTGGATAACAACCTAAAAGGAGAGCCAATCTACCCTAGATTTGGTTCTTTTATTGCTTTGAAAAGTGATTGAATTTAATATAGATTAATTGATTTAATTTGACTATATAACCTAATTTGAAAACATATAATTTTTTCACACTGATGAAACTAAAATTTAGAAACATAGAACATATTTGAGGACAAAATTTTGTGCACCTTTGATATGAACTAAGGTTGAAATGACTAGCAGTCAGGGGTGTGGGACACCCTAGACTAGTTTCCTAATTTTTAAGATCTAATTTCATAAGCTTGTAGCTCTTGATTTGCACTCTACAATTTCTTGTCTTTAGATCTAAACCTATAAAATCATGAAAAAGAGGGGAAAGGGGGTGGCTATATAGGATTTTTTCTAAGTCAAAACCCCATTTTGGTATTTCTACCTCCATGGATAGTTGATTGATTGATTGATAAAAAGTGTGCGCTCTTAACCTTAAGTACATATAGGGCTATAATGAGCTAAAATATTAAAAACCCTACTCAAATATGTTAGAAAAGGATCCCTAAATGATATAAATAAGATCAACCCAAGAGAAAGTCAAATACCCTTAGGAAATTCTAAAATGTAGCAATACCTTGCTTAGGGCGACAAGTAGATCAAAGTCTGAAGATGAGAACACTCTAAAAAAAAGTCATTAGATGCTTGAAAGAAGCCAAATCTATCTCCAAAACTTATATTACATCATGTTCTTCCATTGGCATCAAACTCCCACCATTGTAGCAACTTGATTAATCCAAAAAAAAATCTTTAAAATTTGTAGAAATGGGTGTATTTTGGTAGTCTTGTTGTACTTATTCAATTTCTTCTCTCTAATTTGAAATAATAATTCATGTTTATATACTTGGAATAAATTAAAGTGTATGCCAACTCATTTGATTTTAATTTTCAAGATTAATTTACTACCAAGGCTCAATTTTGAAATTTTATCTCTAAAATCATAGATTGAAAAATTAGGAAAAAAAAAGTTTGTCAAGAAAAAGACCTAGACTAGGGCGTTAGGTTCCCTTGTTCAATTCTTTAAAACTTAAAAAAACTTAATTTGGGTGTTTAGGGTCTGCTATAATCAAGACTTCTCCAACATAATAGCATTTGTTAGGGTCATTTTTATGATGTTTAATTGATATGATATTTTATAAGGTAGTATTGACACATTCTCTTTGGTTGATAGGAAGAATTAGGGATAGATGATGTAAAAAATACATGAATGGATAGGTTACTAAAGAAATTTTCAAATAGAGCATGAAATTGTACCTTTTCCTTAAAGGGAATATAACTTTTTATGCTACATTTAGTCCCCACTTTAGCAACCATATGCCACTACGTCCATAGGCAAGCTAAAGTACCGAAAGTAAATCATATCATAAAAGGATGCCCAAAAGGATACTGTAGAGGATGTAGAGTGTGAGTTATAAAGGGAGTAGACATAGATGGGAAGAAAAAGGGAGAGAGATATTTCTTCTTCTTGGAAATGTGAGAACATTATAACACAATTGCATTACAATTCACTCATGTTATATCACACTCACATTATATAATGT
This sequence comes from Sequoiadendron giganteum, assembly GCA_007115665.2. NCBI lineage: Eukaryota > Viridiplantae > Streptophyta > Pinopsida > Cupressales > Cupressaceae > Sequoiadendron > Sequoiadendron giganteum. The sequence continues at coordinate 109,773,355 of CM021109.1, forward strand.
GTTTGCATTATTGAACACTCACAATATAATGCAAGCACATTATGGATTGGTAGTGACTAAGCCTAGGCTTGATCACTACCAATCCATAATGCACCTTTGTTATGAATTGGTAGTGATAAAGCCTAGGTTCAATCACTACCAATCCATAACACAAGCATGCATGTTATAATGCACTCACATTATGTCTTGTATGCAACCAAAAACTGGTGTGGCCACCTTTTTGTCTCCCATCTTTCTACACTTACCCAAAAATCAAAAGAGACCCTCGACCCCACCATTTGTATAAAGGTCAAAGGGGAATTTCAACCAAACCTCATAATGTCATTAGTGGACTTAAGACTAGGTAGATGTGAAGGACAAAACCACAACTAGAGGAGGCACTATAGATAGAAGATCCACCATAAAAAAAGAGAGTCCACAACTAAGGGAATAAGCTCCACACCCATGCTAATAGCAATGATTGCACAAACATCTAGAAGTGTCAAGGACTTTAAAATCAATATAGGTTTTTGAAAGAGATAAAAGCAAAGCCATGGAAGAGACGTATAATATACATTAAATAATTATGATAAAAGTAATGCCACTATATATTTAATTAATAATGCTCTTATTTATTATTATCATTACTATATGCATGTTACTTATATATAAGTTATTTAATTTTAGTCCCTTATCAAGATAACTAATAGACGATTACACCAAGAATTGATATTTCTAAATTTAGATATGTTATCCCAATTATAGCACTAATCTCAACCCTAATTCCAATTCTAACTATCATCTAACCCTAATTCTAATGGTAATATCAACCTTTAAATTACATATAATTCTAACAAAAGGTTCTACAAATAAATTATATATATGTAAATTATTATAATTTCATAAAAACACACAAAATTAATTTAAAAATTAATTAATATAATAATATAATATATATATGTTTTATATAAAATCTTCAATAAATTTATATATATATATATAATGGATTTGTGTTTAGAAGGCCTAAGTCTTATTTTAATTATATTAAATAATAAAATTTTATTTATTTAAATATTACTTATCTAAAATTTTATAGATGTCAATCTATCTTTTGAAAATCTATCCAAAATATACCGAGAAATAGCTTTTTCCAATGTCTATTTCACTCATATATATCAAATTGATAAAATAACAAATGCGTAAAATTCGCTTCATATATTTTTAATAAACTTTATAAAAGGTAAATATACAAAGTATTATGTTCTTTTAGATTAATATGCTTAATTGTGAGTTTTGACCAATTTGAAAGCCATACTCCGGGCCACGCTTTTTATAATGTGAATGCTTCAAGTTACTTCCCTTACTCACTCATGCCAAAAGATGTAGCTTCTAGAAAAATCGCAGTTGTGATGTCACTCACCACTATGAATAGTGGTATGCTAAGATAGTGGTTGACACGTAATATGCCATCAAAGTAGTAAATGGTTACATAATTTAAAATGTAATGCTCCCTTTAACTTTCACATTATTAAATTATAAGACAACTTTATATCTAACTAACCTTATAGAGGAGATCACACATTTCGCGGAAAGGACAATACCAGTGTGAACACACCACCTCGTACAATTTCTTTAATAAATTTGACTGATTTTATCAATCTATTTTTTTAATTTTTATTATTATTTTTTAATGCTAATGAAATTAGATATGAATTATTAATAGAGTTAGAAATTTAATTTATTTGTTTATATTATTATAATAATATTTAAGATATATTATATAATAAAAACTAACTCTAAGAATCAGTATAGTTTATACACAAATATCTCTTTATAAAAGATTAAAAAACATCTCTCACAACAATATAAAATCTTATCCATCAATTTTCTGATTGAAAACTTATTAACAAAATTATGATACAATTTGGAACAAGAAAGTAGAATATTACATAAACTTTTAATTGAAAACCCTCCATCTGCTACATATTCATTTTAACATAAAAATTATGAAATCATACTATGCTAAATATATATTTTATCAATGCATACGGTCAACAAATATGCAGTTGCTAATCTCCTCTTGTACCTATATCAGCAGGTGAGACTTTTGCAGGATATGAAAATTAAAAAAGAGAAGCTTGTTAACCCTAACAGAAGCCAAGCCCTTGCAGCGCACCACCATTCTACAGACATCTCCCCTCTAAGATTTTCTACCATTTGCATGTTGCTTAAATCGCTGAACAGAGAAGGGTCGACACTCACCAGCAATCGACTTTCAAAGCCATTCACATCAGCTAACATATTAAGCTGTTGAACAAGAATTTTCCGGTTAACGAAGAGAGTAAACTGGTTGTAGACCTTAAGAGCAATTGTTCCAATTATCCCCACAGATGCAATAACAGCTAAAACAGGCGCAGTCCAGCACGTAACACAATGCATTTTCCTGTCGACAATTTGAACGCTATATATTGCAGAGAGAATCGCTCCAACAATACCAACATAATACTTGAGCAACTTATCAATTCCCAACTGTTGCTTTGAGATGAATTTTTCTATCCGCAACATCTGGTCGCGGACAAAGAGAGCGTAAGATTGCAACTTGTAAGCCGAATTTCTTGTTTGCTGCAGAAGTGCAAGACGATGCAATTCAGGGACTGACAAGCATACAGCCATTGTTTACTAGCCAAGCACTGAATATATGTGCTTGGAGGAAAGGGCAGACGCCCTTATTTAATATAAGGAATGCTATCGGGTGCAGTATTTCCAAAAGGCGGGTAGTTTGGTTGCACAAGGTGATAGGTAATTTCTTCACCAGTTGGAAATTCCAAAGCTCGCCAGAAGGTGAAAGCGTCCTGCCATTTGCACGTACATGTGCATTAGCATTGCTGCCGAAGTTTCTTGGAATTTCAAAGCTCGCCTTAGCACATGCCTCCGGAATTGTGCTAATTAGGGTTAGCGATTGTCAATTCTGTTAAATCCGGGAGACACCATCGCTTTGAAATCCTGTAATTATGGTAATCAGCGTTAGCAGTTGTGGTATGTACAGGGTACTTGTCCCCACCACTTTGAAATTTCAAGTAATTGTGTTATCTACAGAGTAGAGTACCCTTTGAAATTCAAAGCAATTGTGGTATCTACAGGGTGCCTGTCATACCGGTTTGAAATTCCAAGTTCGTTCAGACAGGTACCTGTCACCGCCACTTTGAAATTTCAACTCTGATCAGCACTCGTGTTAATATTGAAAAATTAAGAAAAATATTATAAAATAATTCTAATGTGCACAATAAAAATATATAAAATATTTTTAATTATTAATGTAATTATAAAGTATGTGCACATGTTCATAGAATATTTTATTTCTTACAACTTTTCAAATGCTCTAATGTTATGTTACAGATACAAGTGCAAGCCAACAAGGTTGCACTGGAAGTGGCTCACCTGCAGGTTCTCCTGGACCACTGGGGCAATGCCCCTTGTACTGTGGCTCGGATTCCTGACTCGCCCTCCTCCTCCTGCCACCAGTCGCCCTCTCGGGGCTGGAAGCGGAGTGATTCCACACGGGCTCGCTCCCAGCCTCCTCCTTGCAGGGATTCTCGGCCTCCCAGGCGGGCTCGTTCTCCTTCGCCGCGTCCTGGTCATGGCTGGCACTCTAGTGGTGCGCCGAGGAACAGTGGTGGCGGTTCTGCGTGGCCTTCGGATACTCCTCCTGCTTCAGGCTCTGGTTGGCCCTCCACTGGTAAAAGCTTTCCGCGGCTTGCTCACGCAATCTCGCCTCGGCGCGAGGATAAAGATAAAGAATAAGATAAGAATGATGATGGTTGGGGAGCTCCTCCTGACGTCACTCCTAACCCTGCTAATGTATGGGGGAAGCATCTGGATGACCAGGATCCCCTAGGATCTACTGGCACTGCCTTAGCGGCTTAATTTTCATTCTGTTTTTATTTCTGGGCTAGGCCCATGTGACTTTTGTTAATTTGGCTGGGCTAGGCCCATGTGACTTTCGGGGTGTGCTTTCCTACCACCCGCCCCTTTTTTGTGAATTTTGTAACTTTATCTCTTTAATATAGATAACTGGAAAATTCATCAAAAAAAATAAAAATACACTATTAAAAATTAACTGCCAACTAATTACTAATTTCAGTTACTAAATGACTTCATTAAAATTTAAATCTTATTTGTTTAAACATCCCATCTCAAAGTTCAGATTAAAGACAACAAAATATGTTGATAAAAAAACATAAATATATATTCATTAGAAGTCTTTCTTTGAATTTTTTTTTCTAGATGAGGTAGAGCTCAATCAAGCTATCTCATAATCCTAATAAAGGTGTCACTCACATGCTGAATTCTTAAGTTTCGAAAGTACCACCTCATAGAATCCCAAATCCCAAATCATAAAGCTTGCAAATTATTGGACAAGAATACATATTGATATAAATGGATAGTGATCCATTATGTTGTTGATGACCTTTGTAAGGGTATAATTCCCAAGATCTATAGACTCCTAAAATCTCTCAACAACAATCAAATCCATTGCTATCTTAAAAAAAAAAACTTTATAATAATGAATTCTTTAATAGTATGAACATCAAAAAATAAGTTTAAAACATAGATTTCTTGTGATATTGCTATCAAGATTCAACCATGTAGTGTTATGAGTCAAACTCATTGACCCATGCTTCATGAGCAGTGGTTCACAAGAACCCATCTCTCATGATAATAAATGGTCCACTTAGCACTCATTGCATCTAGGTGATGCTCATAGAGGTGAAGCACTAGGCCTTGAGCTAGAGTAGCACTAGGATGGGTGACCTGCTAGAAAGGCCCAATGCTTCACCTTTGCGAGCATCACCTAGATGCAATGTGCACTAAATGGACCATTCATTATCATGAGAGATGGGTTCTTGTGAACCACTACTCATGAAACATGGGCCAATGAGTTTGACTCATATCACTACACAGTTGAATCTTGATAGCAATGCCATAATTTGACACATTGTGGAAAATACCTCCTACTTATCAATTGATGAGCTAAAGTGGCTCTATAATGAATAGTTCATAAGGCACAATACTTGTTGAAGGTTTTGCAAATGGAGTTGCAAGCTAAGTGTACTTAACCTTGGGGAAAACTTTGTGGTTAAGTGCGCTTGAGCTGGAGTAGTACTGGGATGGGTGACCTCCTAGGAAGGCCCATTGCTTCACCTCTATGAGCATTACCTAGATGCAATGAGTGCTAAGTGGAAAATTCATTATCATGAGAGATGGGTTATTGTGAACCACTACTCATGAAACATGGGTCAATGGGTTTGACTCGTAATACTACACAGTTGAATCTTGATAGCAATATCACAATTTGACATGTTGTGGAAAATACCTCCTACTTGTACCATAGGTTTCTTATTAAAAAAACCACATATATGTGCAAGAAGCTAGCTCAAAATGATAAAAATCCTCTAAGACTCAAGTGTGAAACATCCAATTTGATATTTGCTAGTCCTTATGTTTTAGAGGTAGCACCAATGATAGTATTACAATATTTGAAATCCCGATCATCCCAATCAAAATATTTAGACATATTTGTACAACTTATATTTTAATAAGATATTGGGTTCAATAAAAAAATACATCCATAAAATAAAAATGTCTCCATAAAAAAAATGATTTTAAACAATATGTATACAAATACATCCTAAAACGATAATAAAATAAACCTTATATCTCCAAAGAAAAATACACCACTTATTTTAATCATTTGATTACACCCTTATTTCTCCAAATAAATAATATTTAAAAAATAAAAAATAAAAAAATTATAACATATAAAAACTTAAGTCGGGGTAGGAGCAAGATAAAGAGAATGAGTTAGAGTCCTCCCGTTCTAATAGATCTTTATTGATGGCCCTCCAGCCCCTCGGCACAATACACCCCGGTAGGGGGGTATTGGATGGCCGAGTCATTATCTCTACTCCTCCTTCCCCCACCCCTACCCCTACCTAACAACCTAGTCCTATAAAGCACTTATAAAAGCTAAAAATCTCTTTCTTGAATTTATCTTTTCAAAATACTGTCTTTTCAATTACGACACCTCTACTTATAAAAATTAAATTTGCTACCAGCATCTAAAGTGAGTAGCAGGACCTCTTATGCACTCTGAAGTATTCAATTATCCACATGGTTTAATTGAAAATGATGATTGCATATGCATTGATAGAGAATTCACTAGCCAATGCCTCATACTAGTAACAAATTAACTATTTTAAACATTCTTTGTGAGGCAATATTAATGGCTTTATAGAAACTTCTAACATAATAATAAAAAATAAAAATGGTAAGTCATTTTAATCTCAACCTTCAAAATAATGCAGCAATAAAAACACAAATTAAAATTTTAATATTATTCTAGATATGATTTTAAAAGGAAAATCATTGAATATGAAAAAAGCATTTAAGGTATTAGCTTTGATATATTGTAAACAAACTTTTACATAATGCAACAATAAGAACACAAATTAAAATTTTAATATTATTCTAGATATGATTTTAAAAGGAAAATCATTGAAAATGAAAAAAGTATTTAAGATATTAGCTTTGATATACTGTAAATAAAATTATTGTAAAATAATACTTACTAAGCATTACATTCTCATGCGACTTCAAAAAAAAGCTACCAAAAACTAACTCCCAATTTATTACTAACTTAAATCACTAAAATAAATTTATCAAAATATAAACTTAATTTTCTCAACAATGTTATCACTTTCAATTAAATGATGAGAAGATTGCCCCTGTCCAACCTAACCATACATATATTTTAATTGTTTCAAGAGGCAAGTCTCACATTACATTATTTGAGTGTTTCTTTCACATTGTTGAATTAATTACGCCGAGAGGCGCACGGTCCCTAAAGGAAGCCAACACAAGTAACGGTCTTAGGAAAAAGAAATGATTCATATTCCTGTTGATTCGTATCCTCCGTGGCGATTGTTACATTTGCTATCCTTCATGGCGACTGTTACATTTGACTGGCCAGCGAATGTAACATAGCAGGGCGACGTTTCAGGTAGAGGATTGCCAATACAAATAACGCACGGGAGGAGGACTGCCAATTTCTTAAGTGCTGAGCTGACCATTATATCTGAGAAACACCGATATGTATTGGAATGATTCAAACACTCTCTGATGTTCACAACCGGTACGCTATTTTGGAGCTTGTTAATTATAGCTTCTGTGATTTGGATCTTGATACTGCCTATTCTTATGCTGCTTCACATTACAAAATTTCTCGTCTTTTGATGCTTATTAGAAATGGTTTTTTATAGATCTAATGGACGCATCATGAAGTTTTCGCGTTAGTTTCTATGAAATCTGTAATGAAACCAGAAGGAAGACACAGGGATTTAGTCATAGAATTGCAGATTTCTTCATGTATACGCTGAGAAGACGTGTATGATAGCCTTGCAAAGACAAGAAATCACATAGAAGGAACATTTTAAGGAGAAGACGCATAGAATTAAGGCAGTAGTGACCTTTGAATCGGGAAGAAATTACCGTTTGTGAAAAGTTTAACAAGTGGCTTTGGCTCATTTTGCTGACAGTTCTGAAATGGTGGATGATTCAAGGTGGACGACGGGTGCTCCTGTGCCCATGATGAGCACAAGAGCTTTAGCGAAGCAATGGAAGACAGTTATGAAGACGAAGAGGTCTATGAAGGCAGTATATAAAGTTACGCTGCTTACGCCCGATGGGGAGACGATCATTGACTGCCCAGATGGCGTTGTTATTCTGGACACGGCAGACGATGCAGGTCTTGACCTTCCTTACTCGTTCCGCTCTGGTTCGTGCTCTTCTTGTGCTGGAAAGGTTGTTAGTGGAGAAACCGAGATGGGGGATCAGGGGTTCTTGGATGATGAACAGATTGAGAATAAATCCATCTTGACCTGCGTCGCCTACCCAAGATCTGATGTTTTCATTCAAACCCACCAGGAGGAGGCCATTATCTAATCATTCTACCATGTTTTCTTTGAAGAGTAGTGGTTATATTTTGGGTTATTTTTTGTTTCTTGGATCTAAATACAAGAAATTTTTGTTGCCTGCTTTGATCATCAATATAATGGGTTTACTTTTTCACCTTGATTCATTTAAATTACATTTTCAAATATCTAGGCCAAATAGTTGTTTCACTCTATTGTTTTTTAAAGGATATTATTTTAAATTCATATTTAATAGGGGTTTTATTACAAGCTAAATGTAAATTTTTAAATTAACTATTAATGGGTGTATACATGAAGAAGAATGATTATCATGACCTTATTAATTATATAATTATTTATTTGTCTACCTAAGTCATTCCTCTTCCTCCAAATGAAACCATAATAATTATCTATTACTCCCAACAGTCTAAACTCACTTATTAATAATGTATTTTCATCTAAGTATTACAAAATGATTTCACATGTAAAGATATATTAGTAGGACGATAAAAAACTTCATGCAAGAACTTCTCACTAAGAGGAATGATATCATCATATAATTTAGGAGAAAAATGACTCATCAATTATAGAAATAAATACATGAAATCAATATGAATAACAATAGATTCAAGATGAGATGTAGGAGAATAATCATCATAAATAATATTATGTATAAAAGAAGGTAATTCACATAAATCACTATGAGTAGACTCCTCACAAGATGGATCATCTATGGAGCACGAATCTGATTAAACATCTAAAGATGCATCATTGGAACCATCAAAATAATTGCTTAAGAACTCATGACTAAGAGGAATGATATCATGATTAATACAAGAGATAATTATTCATCAATAGAAACAAATATAAGAAGATGAGATGTAAGAGAGCTATCATCATAAACAATACTATTATATAATAAATTTTTGTTAGATATAGACATAGAGGTATTGATGAAAGAAGAAATATGGAGAGATAGAGATAGAGAGGTAGAGAGTTAGATATAGAGATAGAGGTAGAGATAGGGAGGGAGAAACAAGGAGTGTGTGTGTTTGCATAAGAGAGAGAGAGAGAGGGAGGGAGAAGTATAAAGATATAGAAAGGAGTGATAGGGAGAAAGGTGGGAGAGGGAGAGATAGATATAGAATGAGGGAGAGATAAGGATATAAAGGAGAGATGGAGAGATAGATACAACTTGGGAAAGATGGAGGGGGTGAGATATAGAGAGTCAAAGACAAAGACAGAGAAATAAATATATAGAGGGAGAGATGGAAGGAGAGACAAAGAGGGGAAGGGATAATTAGAGACAAAAATAGGGAGACAATGAAAGAGGGGGAGTTGGAGAGAGCAAGATAAAAATATAGGAAGTGATAAATAGAGAGAGGTAGAGAGGGATATAGAGAGAGTGGAAGAGATGGAGGGAGATATTGAGTGAATAAGTGAGAGATAGAGAATGAGATATAAAGAGTGAGGGAGAGGGAGAGATTGGAATATAGAGATAGAGGGGGAAGAGTGAGAGATAAAGGAGGTGATAGAGATAGTAATAGAGATATAGAGGGAGAGGGAGAGGGAGAGGGAGAGGGAGAGGGAGATAGAGGGGGAAGAGGCAGATATAGGGAGGGGAAATAGGGAGTTTGTGTTTGAGAGTGAGAAATATATAGAGATAAATATAGGAGGGAGAAATAGGGAGTGTGTGTGAATGAGGGAGCGATATTGAGATATAGATAGAGAGGGATATATATATATATATACAGAGAGAGAGAGAGAGAGAGTAGAGAGGTAGAGAGATATAGAAAGAGAGTGAGAGAGAGACACACACAGAGAGAGAGAGATTAGGAAAGATATAGGGGAAAGAGTGAGAGATATGCAAGGAGAGGTAGAAAGGAAGATAGAGAGAGAGATGAAGATGGATATGGAGAGAGAGGGCGAGAGAAATAGAGATATAAAGAGGGGGAGACAAAAAGAGGGAGATCTATGGAGGGATATAAAGATATAGGAAGTTATATATAGAGTTAGAGAGAGGGAGATATATATAGAGGTACAAATGTATTAAATTAGGATATATATGTATATTAGAGAGAGATGGAGATATATATATATATATATGTATATATAGAGAGAGGGAGATATATATGTACATCTCCCTAGAGGAGAGAGAGGGAGATATATAAGTATATAGAGAGAGATGGATATGATTATGATTAGGATTAAATTAGGTTAGGGTTTAGTAAAAATTCTAAGATAAAGCTTGGAGGGTTTAGGTGATTGAAGATAGATCAACATGACAAAGATAGACTGGGATGACAAAGATATAGGGAGTGATATATAAGAGGTAGATATGGAAAGATATAGGGGTAGAGAGACATGTAGAGATAATAAGATAGAGATAGAGGTATTGATGAAAGAATAAATATGGAGAGATAAAGACAGAGAGGTAGAGAGATAGATATAGAGATAGAGGTAGAGATAGGGAGGGAGAAACAAGGAGTGTGTGTGTGTGTGTGTATGCATAAGAGAGAGAGAGAGAGGGAGATAGTTATGTATAAATATATAGAGAGGGAGGGAGAGGAAGGAGAAAAATAGAGATAGGAGAGAGAAGTATAAAGATATAGAAAGAAGTGATAGAGAGAAAGGGGGAGAGAGGAAGATATAGAGATAGAAAGAGGGAGAGATGGGGAAATAAATGAGAGATGGAGAGATATATACAACTTGAGAAAGATGGAGGGGGTGAGATATAGAGAGCCAAAGACAAAGACAAAGGAATAAATATATAGAGGGAGAGATGGAAGGAGAGACAAAGACGGAAAGGGATTTAAATAGAGACAAAAAGAGGGAGACAATGAAAGAGGGGGAATTGGAGAGAGCAATATAAAGATATAGGAAGTGATAAATAGAGAGAGGTAAAGAGGGATATAGAGAGAGTAAGAGAGATGGAGGGAGAGATTGATTGAATAAGTCAGAGATAAATATATAGAGATAAATATAGGGAGGGAGAAATAGGGAGTGTGCGTGTGTGAGTGAGGGAGAGATATTGGGATATAGATAGAGAGGGATATATATAGGGGGAGAGAGAGAGAGAGAGAGGGAGAGAAATAGAGAGAGAATAGAGAAGTAGAGAGATATAGAAAGAGAGAGTGATAGAGAGAGAGAGATTAGAAAAGATATAGGGGAAAGAGAGATATATGGAGGGAGAGGTAAGGAGATAGAGACAGGGGAGAGGTAGAAAGGAAGATAGAGATAGAGATAGAGATAGAGATGAAGATGGATATTGAGAGAGAGGGAGAGAGAAATAGAGATATAAAGAGGGGGAAAAGTGAGAGATAAAGGAGATGATAGAGATAAGTAATAGAGATAGAGAGGGAGAGAGAGATAGAGGGGGGGAGGTAGATATAGGGAGGGGGAAATATGGAGTTTATGTGTGAGAGTGAGAGAAATATAGGGAGGGAGAAATAGAGAGTGTGTGTGTGAGTGAGGGAGAGATATTGAGATACAGATAGAGAGGGATATATATAGAGAGAGGGAGAGAAATAGAGAGATAATAGATAAGTAGAGAGATATAGAAAGAGAGAGTGATAGAGAGAGAGATTAGAAAAGATATAGGGGAAAGAGTGAGAGATATGCAGGGAGAGGTAAGGAGATAGAGATAGGGGAGAGGTAGAAAGGAAGATAGAGATAGAGATGAAGATGGATATGGAGAGAGAGGGAGAGAGAAATAGAGATATAAATCTAGGGGGAGACAAAGAGAGGGAGATCTATGGAGGGATATAAAGATATAGGAAGTTATATATAGAGGTAGAGAGAGGGAGATATATATAGAGAGGTACAAATGTATTAAATTAGGATATATATGTATATTAGAGAGAGTTGGAGATATATATATAGAGAGAGAGAGAGGGAGATATATATGTATATAAAGAGAGATGGATATGATCAGGATTAGGATTAAATTAGGTTAGGGTTCAATAAAAATTCTAAGATAAAGCTTGGAGGGTTTAGGTGATTGAAGATAGATTAGGATGACAACTAGGGTTAGGGTTAAGGATTAATTAGGATTAGGGTTGAATGAGGGATAGGGTTAGGGTTAGGGATCAGTTAGGATTAAGATTCAATTAGGATTCAATTAGAGGTCAATTAGGGTTATAAAGTTAGGATTAAAGTTAGGTCGAGGTTTAGTTAGGGTTAGGGTTCTAAAATAAAGCTTGGGTTTAGCATTAAGGTTAGGGTTCAAGTAGGGTTTGGATTATAGTTTGGGTTCAATTAGGGTTAAGATTACATAGGTTAGGCTTAGAGTTAAGGATTAAGCTTAATTAAGGTTGAATTTTAATAGGGTTAGGCTTAGGGAAAATATATGTGAAAAATTAATTGTAATGAATGTGTCACAAATATATGAAATACTAAATTATGTTTCACAAATATGTGTGTGCGTGTGTCTATAACCCAAACCCTAATTCTAAGCATAATCCTAACTATAATTTAAACCCTAAGCCTAACCATTATTTGAACTCTAACATTAACACTAATCGTAATCTTGAACTTAAACCTACCATAACTATTATTCTATCAATCTATCATAATCATAATAATAATCCCAATCCCACCCATTTCCTCACCCTAACCATAATTCTTACCCTAACCTGAACATTAATGTAAACCTTAAACATAATCCTAACCATAGAACAAACCTAATGCTAACACTTACCTTAACACTAAATTTGGGCTAGACCATAATTCAAACCCTAACCCTAACCATAATTCTACCCCTAACCCTAACATAATTCTCACACCCTAACCCTAACCCTAACCCTAACCCTAATTCTACCCCTCTCGCTAACCATAATTATAATCCAAACCCTAACCCTAATCATAATTCTACCCCTAACCCTAACATAATTCTCACACTAACTATGAACATAAACCCAACCTTAACTCTAAACCCTAACCCTAATCATAATAATAAATCTAAACCAAACCCTAACCCTAATGCTAACCCTAACCATGATATAAACCCTAATCCTAAATGCTAACTCTAATCATAACCCTAAATATATTACTTTATTCAATGTGTTACGCACGTTGCGACTGCTACTAGCTTATCTATCTTAATATATTAAGATATATATATTATACGCCGAGAGATATCATTTTCGAGGCGTATTTTTTAAATTTGAAAAAGAAAAAAAGAAAAAGAAAATACACCGAGAAAATGATATCTCTCAGCGTATAATATATATATCTTAATATATTAAGATAGATAAGCTAGTTTAGCTTTTATAGGTAGTGGTTTTCTTATTTTTTATTTATTTATTTTATTTTAAATAATTTCTTTCTGTACACATTTTAAAGAAAATTAGAGGGTAGGAATTATTGACTTAATTTTTATAATTTAAATTTTTTCTTATTTTTAATTTTATCATTTCATATATAGTTACATTTATTATATTATAGTGAAGTTCTAAGTTTGAATTTTTTAATTCTATATATTATGAAAGTAATGTGATGATGTGAGCATCTTAGATTAAAAAAATCAAGTGGGGAAGCATTAAAAATGTCATGAACTTCAAATGGAAAATTTTGAATTCTATTTGACAATTTAATTTTTATTTTTTTTAATTTTATTATAATGGTGAAATTTTCATAGCTATATAATGGTGAAATTTACATAGCTATGTTTGTTTCCTATTTAGTTTTGTGTTTAGTCTAGTGACATATTCTAATATAATAGCATATAGGCAAGTTGCATATTATTGTGTTAGTTTTGTTTCATGGATTCAAACCTATCTACATTTATTTCACCTTGTTTTGTATTTGTACTGTCATAAGTTATCACCCTTGACAATTTCACCTTATGTTTTGCCCCCCTTAAATAATTGGACTTAATTGAGTATTTAATCTTCTAAATTATGCATTATATGGCTTATTTTTACCGATAAATTGCAAGTGGAAAATAAATGTTTTTATCTAACACTTTATCCTGACACCTTAAATTTTGAAAAATAGGGTTGGAACACTTGTTGGTTGTTAAATATGCAATCAACTTGAATCCTAAAGGGGTGTCAGGCCTTATGATCATATTCAAGGAAATCTTTTTCCAACTAACGATAGATTGAATCTAAACCCTTTCTCCCCTGCACTTCAGACTCTATGAAACTTGAGAGGGTGATCCTGATAGTGTTTTTATAGATACTTGTGTGCCAAAACATTCAGAACAATGTAAATAGATAATTCTCTTTAAGTGCTTAATAGACACAATACCCTAAAGATTTGGTTGACCTTCATGGTAATGTCTGATTTAAACATGAGAGATGTAATATACATTAAGTTCCACACACATTCATATTGAGATAGATAAATCAATTTGATTTAATTTGTAGTTGTCATAAGAGTATCAGGAAACTACAACATTAAAAGTCTAGTGCCATATTCTAGGTTGGAGTCACCTAAACCATGTAACTTAAAACTCATTACAACATTTACTTTGTCATAACTATGCCTACTAGATAATTTCTTACACCATTGATACCAAAAACTCAAATGGTCATTCTTCATAATCCTAGCACACAGTTACATAAACCTCTATTTATGTTGATACAATTTAATTCATTCTTTGAATGAAAGTAATAACACTAAATACACATTCAAGGAAACACAAGAAGACAAATACCAGGAACCTTTGATTTCTCATATTCATAATCTATACAATATACACTATGAAGACAACTAATTTAGAATATCTCATCATTTACATTCGAAAATATGACAATATCATGACCAAATTCTCAACTACAAGATTCAAAAAACTCCATAACCTAAAATAAACCTCTATACATTTCAAGCCTACAACCCCTAAAAAATGAAACAGAAAACTACACTTAAAGAAAATGAAAAACCCTAAATGGAAATCCAAAAAAGACATTTGGCAATAGATGAGCCATCAGATTAATAACTGTTTGCACTCGAAGAATCCTAATCTGCAATTTACTTTCTTGCTTCCTCACTTTCTTTACCCTACAGCTAGAAACATTTTATTTTACCGTGAAAGCCCTTTTACCTCATGTCCCCATGCGGCAGCTTAACTCTATTTCCTACTTAAATTTAAGCAGCAGGGGTGTTCCCATGCATAAATTTTATTTTTGGGAAAGGATAATTTAGAATCTTTTCCTATTTTAATGGAGTAGCTACTGTTTAGGAATTGAAAATAAGTTGTGAAAAAAGAGGGGGGGCTAGAAATAAGCAACAATGACATATTTCTAAAAATCCACGTGGCTCCACAAATTTTTTCCCCTTTTTTTTAATATTTGATTTTGTTTTTGTTTTTCTAATTTTTTATTGTACAAATTATTATTAATACTATTAATACAAATTTAAGTTGGCTGCTTAAAAATAAGCAGAAAAACTAAGCATTCATGAGGCCATCAGCTCCACAAATAACTCCTAAATAAGTTGAGTAGTGGCTGCTAGCCAAAATAAGCTAAGCAGCCGCATGGGGACATGAGGTTACTCAGTTGGAAATTTGTTTTACATGTGAAATTTTTATTCTCGTTTGTTGGGTGATAAAAAATTCACTTACTTGCACTTTATATTTTATTTCCCAATAAAGAATGTTTTCCCAGCAAAGAATGTTTTTTCATGTGATGAAGATTTTAAGTTTGATATAACGGACCATGAAAAACTCATTTACCCGCACATCTTACATTTTAATTATTTTCCCAGCCAAAGTTTTTATTATTTTTAATAGTGGAAGCTTTTAATTTTTTATTGGTGTGTAAAAATATTTACCCGTGCATACACCATTTACATTTTACATTTTATTATTTCACCATCAAAAACAATTTATAAAAAATTGGCTTTAACATTTGTACGGGCCCACATGGAGCCTCCCCACTCCCCCGCCCTTTTCTCTTACAACAACATCAACTTACACAAGCTAGTGGGAAAACATAATATAAAGCTTTAAAATAATGCATTAGCACTGATGGTTTCATAAAATATTAAAAACTTAAAATCTTCCATACACTCCTCCTCGCGCCCCCGATGGATGAAGCTTTGTGTTAGTGGGTCCCCCACGGGCTAGCGAGGGACGGTTCAGATCTGGTCCATGTGCTACCTCCATCTAATAGTTGATTGAGCACCCCTATTTTCTTTGAATTTGGATGCACTTCAATGAATATGGTAGCATCGAACAAATGCTTACAGTAGTCAATATGCAACTCCATCTTCTTCTCATTGAAACCATGAAAATGCTGGTTTGCCACAACTGACAATGAGATAAACATAGAGGAAGCACCAATTGATTTCAAACACTACCAAATGAACCTGACCAGCAATATATTTCTACATTTGAAGTGTTTGAGGTCACAAACTTCTGTATTGCAAGCTAACACCAAAGCGTAACATGTAGTTTTGAGGGCACCAAATATGTTGCTCAATGATGTTCTTCTACAATCTTTTTGTGGCTCTATTCTACTTCACAATGTGTTCAAGTCACATATAATAAAACCTAGATGGCAGCGCCAAAATAGAAAATCCCTCAAATAATTTCCAATACATTTTCACTACAATCTCAAACTTCCCATGTGCAAACTAAACATGCACTATATTTACCCACACATCAGCATCGAACAAAGATTTTTCCTACAGCAACTTCATATACCTGTGTAAAAAATTTCCTTTGCGATATCAAAATGACCTCTTTTAGTTAGAACGATGGCTGCCCCATTTGCAGGACAAACATTTCTTGGTCCGTGTGTCAACACTTTACAATACAGTTCTCGAGCCTCCTCAAGATGTGTTTCCACGTTCTTTGGATCCCTCCTCTCATTGCAAAAAGCTACACAATAATTCCAATTCCCAAGTGAAATGTAAACATAAGAATTCTTCGCATCTGATTCGCTTTTTGCAACTTAAATTGCTTCTTTTACTTTAAGTCGGTCATTAGTATTCAATTCCATGTTGCCAAGCATACACAAAATATTTGATGAGTTTTTATTCACTTTAAGTGCATCCCCAATCAATTTTAAGCTCGGTTGGAACTCATTTCGAACCTGAACCATATTAACTTGTATATATGATTTGTTTTTTCAGTATCATGTAGTTGTTCAAACAACCTAGCAAGATTTAATAGTGTTGTGACTTTATCTCATAGTAACTCAAGTGAAACAACACCTTTTACATTTTTGCATCTAACCAATAATGGTTTTTCAGCCTTTTCATTCTTTACAGGTAATGATGAAACATAACACTCTAGTGGTGATCCTTGTCTGTCAGGTACAATACTAATAGACTTAGTACAACATGAAAACTTAGATGAACTGGATGTAGAATCTATACAAATGGAGGCAATCAAGATGACTCCTTTTTTAAAGGTTCATTATGATTAGAAACCTTCTGCATTAATCCATGCTCTTTAGACTTTTGGATGCTATGTTTTGCTACCTCATGAAACATGCATTCCATATTTGATGATACATTTTTCACTTTTAGTTCCTTTTTAGTTTTATTTCCTTTGCTTGCATGAGGTTGAATAGACTTTTTCTTTAAAGCTTTTACTCCTTTTGGCTTAGGTTGTCCTCTTAAGCTTGAACTATGCTCACCTTTTAAACCTTGTACTTGAATATAAAATGAAAATTGCTTTTCATTTAAACTCTTGAAGGAAATTATGATTGTACGCCCCTCCATAGGCTTCCCTATTCAAATAAATTTACTTGAAGTGACTACAACATTGCATGTTTGTGCTTTTTCAATTCAATACATATCTCATCAAGCTATAAAATTTTATCATATAGATGATCTAGATCAAATTTAGATTATTTCTTATAAGATTGGTTCTATCATAACCCTTCATACTCTGTCATACCAAAGTAATCCTTGCAAATAAGGTCATTCACTTTTAAGTGATCATGTACATCTATCTCTAATATCATCTGCAAGACAAAAATCCTCATATTCTATCATAGATTCTTTGATGTTTGATGAGTTTCATATGGAGATACTCCTGTCAATATTGATTTATAGTCATTTGATCTCTTTATGCTTGGACTTATGTTATCAAATTCTGCCCTTACATAGTTATAGTGTAAGTAATGTACTCGCTTTCATAGAGATCTTTCTCTTGGTCATGTATTGATGATATATCCTTTTGCACACATGTCTGCTAGGGCATTCACAACAATTTTTTTTTTTGATTGATACCTTGAATTTTCTTGCATAGAATTGTTTAATGGTTGACTGCTCATGTACCTCTTTTGCATTAGAAGACTATAACCAAGCACAATATGGTCGTTAGTATGGTTGTGATTAATTGGGAAATCCAAGTTCTTTATAGAACACCACTTTTCTCCAACTAATCATTCAAGGATGTCCTAGGGTCCCAAATTGGATTGACTATCAACAAAAAGGTGAGTCAATTCTCAACAAGGGAGACCTAGGAAGGTTTCCTTAGGCTTCGAAGGATTCACCACTAAGTAAAAGCTTGGAAAAGACACTTGATATTCAACTAACAAAACCTAGTAATGCAATCCAAATAATGAGTGCAAATGACAAAATTAAGTAACAACAACTTAGGATGTATGTACCTGAGAAGTCTGGAAATGTGATAAAGATTTTGGAAATGCAAAAATGTTGTCAAAATATGCTAGGTAGGACTAAAACACCCTTACTATCTTCCTAGTCTCATTTCTTTTTTTCTGGGAAAACATGAAATCTTCGAATGTGAGAATTATGGTGTAGGAAAATGCATACCCTTGCATTTTCACACTTATTCAAGGGCCCACCTTACTTTATTTATGCTTATTTATGTCTTAATTGGTCCTATTTTTCAC
>CM021109.1:109792220-109803915 GCA_007115665.2 Sequoiadendron giganteum
CATCTACTTCAAAACCCAACGCTGAAGCCATTTTCCACTTGGGCCAGTCTGACAAACTCCAAAGAGCGACGCTTGTTGAAATAGCGACACATTTGTGGTCTTTGTTTCTCCATAGAGCTAAACTGACTTCACTAGAGTACTGCTGGATTACTCCAAACTGTGACACCTTTGCGTATTGCAATGCTAGGGTGGGGTAAAAGTCATCTTTTTAGTTTTTATTTAACATGTGCTTTTTGTTTTCTATCACCTTGGGCTTTTAAGTTGTTTTGTGGCTAAGTTTTTTGTGGATTAACCAACTTTTGTAGGTTGAAGTGATCAAAAAGAGGAGGAAACAAGTATTTTACCATGGCCTTATCACATGATTGTAACAAGTGTTTTTAAACACTTTGGGAGCAATTATAATCCCATTTTTAAGGACGTTTTTATCTTCAAGTTTCGTAGGACTCAAAATAATTTTCATTTGGGTTTTAAAAAAGAACAAGAAAAGGGTTAAAAAGAACCTTAGGAGCTTACTAGAGTTGGTTTTAGATTTAAAAATTGAACAAGAAAACTTCAAACTTCATCTTGGTGCTATTAAAAAGAATCCATTACTGTTTTGAGGTCTAAAATGAACATGTGCTTTTTATGCTTTGTAATGTCTTTTAAAAAATAATATCATTTAAAAAACATATGCACTTCTCTCATGCTTCATAGCGATCTTGAGAATCAAAAGTGTTTTGGTGATATTAAGTCGTATAAAAGATTTCCTCCACACTTCAATTTGGGTTTCTTAAAATTGAACTATTGGAATTGGCTATGGTTACCAAGATCTTGAGACCAAATGGAAAGCACAAAGAAGAGAGAATAATGTGACAAGAATAAACTGTATTCTCATCAATATGATAATGGAATGATATGAGATGATTTGATTTATTTACAATGAGATACCCCTTGGTTATATATCCAAGGTGAGAACATAGAAGGGCATAAGATTATGACAAGTGTCATAATCTTATGACATGAGATAACTATGAAAAGCTATCACTCCACCTAAAGTGGAAAAGTGCTAATTTGATAATCACCACAAATGGTGGATCACCCACAAAAGGTGGAGAGGTAATCACATGATATGTCCACGAAAGGTGGAAGTGATAAAGTAATAACATGATAAGTCCACCAAAAGTGGAAATGCTCCAACTACCTCCTATGTGGTCCCTATGTTTAAAATTAACTAAGGTGTAATCATGACCTAGGAAAAAGGTACAACACATTTAATTACACCAACACCCACCCTTAAGTGCAACTTATAGAGAATGTACACAAAAGAAAACAATTCAAGATGGGTCCCGACAACTAGGCCATGTTAGGTACCCATGTACAAATGCAATGCAATCTCTCATAAATAGAGAAAAGGAGAAAACCCAATGGGAAAAAACTCCTCCCCAAAAGAGAGATGAAATACAATAAAGAAATGCTCTCAATGAGGAATGAGAAGGTAAAAACCCCATGTGAGGAAAAAGACCTCCCATAAGAGAGAAGTAGAAGAGAGACAAGGCAACCCCCCTTCAATGTTGAGTCTCCTGCAATGATGGTAGAAGCTCAACATTGAATGCTGAAGATGATCCAATCTCATTGAACAACGTTCCTCCCCTTAGGAAGAAACAAAACCATGGATGTATGTACCATGTATGGAAGATGGATGATGGATGATGTCTTTGAAGCATGCTCAAGAGTCTCCATGTCGATGCTAAAAACTGACACTCCAAACAGGCGTTCTAGGCCACACTACTGAAGAGGACAATCCAACATCTAGTAGAGATGAATGTAGAACATAATCCAAAGACAAGTATATCCCCTCTAAAGACAAAGAAGCCTCCTCCAAATTTTTTCCAAAAGTATCCACACTCACGCCAAACTAGAAAGAATGATCATGTAGAGAATGAAAAAGAGGGTCAAAGTGTTCCCTCACAACAACTGAAGAAGGAGCATCTTCATCAAAGAGAAGATGAATGTCATAAATGGTGTCCCCCAAATCTACAAGATGAGACTCCACAAACAAGTCTAAAATACCTGTCAAGAAGCCATCCAAAGTAGCCATATCTGGAAGACAATGAGGTATGTCCTACTGCACTGAATCACTAGAAACCAAAACTGTGAAATCACAAGCATCATCAACTACAATAGTAGGTGGAGGAGATAGAATGCATGGCTCAAGTGCCGGATCTGATGTTAGAACTCCCAAGTTCAAGAAGCCAAATGTCTCTTCTAAATCATGGTTCATATGATCAATAGTTGAAGGAACAATGTCACCATCAAAAGCAAAATCTGTAAAGGTATACAACCGAGATGAATGATCAACAACCCCAGTAGAAATGATCTCTCTACTCTCCAAGTCTCGAATGATTACTGAATCAGGTATGAACTCCACATTCTTGCCATCTCCACCATGTGTAATCTGATATATGGAAAGAAGATTATTCATCAAATGAGGAACACACAAAATATCCTAGAAAGTGTTGTCCCCAAAACTAATAGATCCCTTCCCAATTACACTCATGTATGTATTGTTTCCCATCAAGATAGGAGACATAGAACAAGGATGAAATGAAGAGAAAATAGACTGTGAAGATGCCATATGATGTGATGATCCTGAATCTAGAAGCCATCTACCTGATCCTGGACCTGAAAAAGAACAAAGACCTTGTCCTTTATATCTTGATGTAGATGAAAAATCAGCATGACCTTTTCCCTTAGATTGTTTTGAAGAAGGAGGAGGTGATTCAAACATTCTAGAAGGAAAATCAATGTGATTCTTTTTTAGAAGATTTTTCAATTCATCAATATCCTTCTTATAACAATAATGTTCTTCATGTCCATCCTTCTTGCAATATGCACAAAAGGACCTCTCCTTCTTAGATGATTTCTCAAGTTTGAAGATGAATCTTTATGATCTTCTATGGAATTAGATGCGGATTGTGTGTTCTTCTTAGGCTTGTTCCTTTTCTTTTCTTTTCCACTTGAAGACTTCTCATCTTTTACAACCAAGGCATGTGATTTTGAAGACTTCAAAGTACCCATTTGAATAAGCTTATCTTGCTACCTAGTGAGTTGCATAGTAAAATATTCAAAGGAAGGCATCTTAAAATCATTCCCAAAGGAATTCTTTGTAGCATAGAAAGTAGACACAAACACTGAATATTCAGGTCCTCGCTTTGAAAGAACACTTAAGATCAATTATGTATTTGATTTCTCAATTTTACAATCCTTCAATTGTGTTCTTAGTGACTTGAATTTGGTGATGAATTATACAATGAGAGACCCCTTGGTTATATAGCCAAGGTGAGAACATAGAAGGGTATAAGATTATGACAAGTGTCGTAACCTTATGACATGAGACAACTATGAAAATATATCACTCCAACTAAAGTGCAAAAGTGATAATGTGATAATCACCACAAATGGTGGAGAGGTAATCACATGATATGTCCACGAAAGGTGGAAGTGATAAAGTAATAACATGATAAGTCCACCAAAAGTGGAAATGCTCCAACTACCTCCTATGTGGTCACTAAGTAAAATTAACTAAGGTGTAATCATGACCTAGGACAAGGTACAACACATTTAATTACACCAACATGAACAAATCTTGCTAGTGTGAGTTAGGTATATCATGTGTGTTCTCTCTTTGTTCACACAAAACAAAGATTGATCAAACTAAAGACGTGATTGCTCGCTATTATTCACATTTAGAGGGCCTTCCTAGTGGGAAAAAGTAATCACCCTAGGGAAAGACCCAACCGGGAACACGCTAAAGCCAAGTGAATTCCACCCGGTATACAAGTGTGGGTACTTGAGGAAAGTTCAAGTATCATGAGGATTGTTTCGACAAGAAGGGAAACAATGGTCTCTTGCCATATGGATGATCCCCCATGAATGAAATTCCTATACTAGAACCTTTTGTTATGGTAAGAAAAATCCCTATATATTTGTTGGCGCAAGAAAGGTCATTCTGAAGTTGTCCCACGTACTTGTGGTTCAAAGTAGAGATAAAAATTTCATCATGGGAGATTCATGGGAACTGAAGCTTGGCTGACCCAAGAAGTGTGTGTCATGGAGGGGAGCCAGTGTGATCAAGCTTCTAATCATCTGCTTTGAATAAGCACAACTAGATTTATCCAAGTGGGAATTCAACAAATGGTTTCTCTTTCTATCCTAGGGTTGTGCATCATTTTGGAATCAAAACATCTTGCTTGGATCTAAAACATTTGAAAACAAACATTCACCGAAATCCTCAAAATTTCAAACCCTTTGGGAGGAGAAAATACCTTTGACAAATCCAAGTTCTATTGCTTGCCCTAGGGATTTTATCCTTAGAGGCTTCTAAACATTTGGATTTACATCTTAATTTTCTCTTACTAAAGTCAACATAGGGAACTATTGCCTTGACTTTCTTGATTTCCACATAAGGGACCTTGTGGGATGAAGAGAAATTAAGACATTGGACATTCATTTTGAAACCTAATCAAGAAAGTGTTTGTGATAAAAAAAATCAATCTAAGCAAGATAAGAGACAATTGAACCCCACATGTGCTTGATCCCATGATTTCTCGTAAAGTCAAAATTCCCAAACCAAGTCGCCACAAGTTTCTTACTCCAAAAGCTCGTGAGGAACTTCTTTCAAGACTTCACAAAGTTAGAGAAAGGTTGGTCTATAATTTTTGCAAAAAAGATTCAAAGAACAATCCCAATTTATACAAATTTTATTAAAGCCAAAATACGAGTCTCTTTCAAAGATTTTCATTTCTCACATAGGAAGTACAAACATGTTCTTCAATATTAAGGTCTTGTAGAAAGGAAGTCTATCAAGTCCAATTTAGGATCAAAATCAACATTTTCATCCATCCCTCAAACATCAATCAAATCTCATCCCACCAACAACTCTTAGAATCTTTGAAAAATCCCTCATGCTAGACTTTTGGAAAATCCTTTAAAAAAATAAAAAATCATCTCCACCCTTTGATCCTTAAGGAAAACCTAGATTTTCTTCTTTGAGCCTAAAATTTTAGATCAATCTAAGGTGTTAGAGGTTCATCTCTTACCTTCCTAAAAATTGATCCTTATTTTATGCTTGAAACTCGATCTCAATACAAGAAAAACATGAAAGCCAGCAAAGAAACATCTACTTCAAGTGACTTGAGTCAAACTGCTCCCAAAATCAATCCCATTGGATCTAGCAATCCCCCAACCAATCTTCCTCTATTGCTACAAGATCCTCAAGAGGAAAGTCAAGTGGAAGACATCACCAATAATGTCTTGGGGATGACTCAAGATGAAATCATAGAGATGGTCCAAAATCTTGAGAATCACAAAATTTTCAATGCCATGATGAGACTCAATCCTTCATAATACATGCTAGAATTGGTAAAATAAGGGGATAAACTCCCTTTTTATTTTGACGTAAACACTATTATGGAGAAACACCTTGGGATTATACCACCAATCTCATTTACACCATCTTTTCAAGGCATTATTCAACCCATCCACCAACCCACATCATCTCTTACTCCAACTCAACCAATTGTCAACAAGGGGAGTTATTTACTTCAGGGTCTTCAAACATGTCCCCTTGTGAACAACCAAGACTTGGATGCAAACACCATCTTGGATCAATCCATCCCTCAAGATCTGAAACACCCATACCTTCCACTCGTCTTCAATGACACCAAAAATCCATCTACTTTCGCTACAATATCAACATATCCTCTTAACACACCAGTCTCTCTCCCCATAACCTCAAAAGGAGAAGGTGGATTATTTGGACAAGGGGGAACCTTTGATCCCTCATCATCATCATTTCCTCATGTGAACATACCACCTATCCTCCGACCACTTCCCTGTGGACATCAACATCCACACCAATCCTTGGTTTAGGGAAACCCCCTTTACTTATCCAAAATCAACCAAATCAAATCAACACATCGAGTGTACTGAGCATGCAACCGACATCTCAACAATAGGTGATGCCAATCCAAATATCTCAATCAATCATTACAACATTTAAAACATCTCTAAATGTGGTCCCCCAAGGACTTAGCTAATCAACCATACCCTCCATCTCACAACCCATTATCATCACTCAGACACCTCAACCACCACCTCAACAAAATCTCATCACACCATCTCATACCATTCCAAATCCACCACCTATACTACCAAATCAAAGTGTGTCCAACCAATACAACATCACTTTTCAAGTGGATCAACAAGCCTATCAAAAGGCACTACAACAATTCCAAACCCAGCAAGCTACACAAACTACACAAAAATCCACACAACAAGCTCAACAACTTGCCCGAGCGCAAGCACAAGCATTGCTACAACAAAAACAATCCCAAGTGCAAGCAAAATCTTTATTGCAACAACAACAAGTTGTGCAAGACGCTCAAGCCACCCAAGTTTCCCAAGCCACACAAGCCCAACATCAAGCACAACAAACTCAAGCACAAGCATATCAACAAGCTTTATAAAAATACCAGGCACAACAAGAAGCAGGTCAACAACAAGCCCAACAACAAGCATTGTTGGTGCAACAACAAGCAGCTCAACAACAAGCCCAACAACAAGTGTTGTTGGTGCAACAACAAAAACAAGCCCAACAACAAGCATTGTTGGTGCAACAACAACAACAAGCCCAACAACAAGCATTGTTGGCACAACAACAAAAGCAAGCCCAACAACAAGCATTGTTGGTGTAAAAACAACACAAAGGCCAACAACAAGATTTTTTTTCATAGCAACAAGCATTAGTTGCACAACAAACTCCTGCAAATGCATCACCCACTCCGTAAGTCACCCCATCCATTTTCCAAGTCACTACACCAACCCAAAACACGTTCATTCCACCACCAGACCCACAAAGTGACTTATCCGCCCAAATATTTTAAAAATCTCTCACAACCGGTGTTGGACATACAATCAGGGAAGACCCCCAAATCACAAGGAAATCTATGCCCTTATCCATTTGACAGGAGCATTGTGATGAAGCCATTCCTGCAAGGCTTTGAGATACCAAAGTTCGACAAGTACCGTGGACTCAAAAATCTTGAAGATCACATCAGGGAGTTCCACGTACATTGCATGAAAGTTTCCTATGATGACTCCTATCTAATGACAATCTTCCCCAGAATTCTGGCTGGACCAGCCATGGAATGGTTCTCCCATCTTCCTCCCAGAATCAAAAAGTTCCAAGAAATTGTGGATGCCTTCATGCAAAATTATGCATTCAACATGGGCATGGACATAAGCTTGGAGGAACTATCCAACCTCAAGCAAAACAAGGGAGAATAATTTGCATCTTTCTTACAATGATGGTGATCCAAAGCCAATAAAAGCAAGTGGGCCATGCTAGAAGAATAACAAGTCAGAACTATCATTTTAAATCTTGAAGGAACCTTGGCCTTCCATCTCAAAATAGAGTGCATCGCCTCCTACGATCAACTCATATCTAAGGCTCTCAATATCGAAAGAGCCCTCATTGAACAAGGGGGGACACCCACTTATCAAGATAATCGTCCATCCACAAGTTACAACGAAAAACCATGAAAATGGGTGAAAAAAATAAAATTCACCAACGATGGGGTTGTTGGTGCTAAGGTTGTAATCAATGCTCCAAAGCCAAACACACAACAACAAACATATCAACAACCTTAGAATAAAAACCAAAACACCCCTCGACCCAACACATCACATCAACAAAACAACACACAGATAGTCAATAATGTCAATGATCAAGGCATTCAATCCACAAGAAACCGATATCCCCCAAAATGAAAGTACTCACTGCTTGGAGAATCGATTGAATCTATCATGAAGCGACTCATTGATGCCAACATCATGATGCTCCCAGTGATTCAAAACTACTAGGAGCCTCAAGTTAAACCACCCTGGTATAACAAGAAGCACTTGTGTAATTTTCATAAGATAAAGGGGCACACAACAACCAGTTGTATGAGGCTCAAGAACTTGATTCAAGATCTTATTGAAGATAAGAATATCACTGTTGGGAAACCAACTAGAAATCAAGACCTCAAGATATACATGAATCCGATGCTGGATCACAATAAAACAAAAAATAATAGAAAAGACAAGAAGTATGGTAGTGTTAATCACGTTTACGACCATGTTGTTACATCTTTAGATAAATGGGTAAGTGTGGTCCATATCCCAGGGTCCAAAGCCGAGTGTGAAGTCACCACAAGAGGCAAAAATATCACTATCCCTGGACCATCCACACAAGCTAGGGAACTCCAAGAAAAATCAAAGTTAGTTTCCAGTGACTACAATGTCTTGGAATAGCTAAAGAAGACCCCCACCCAGATCTCCATCATGGAGTTGCTGAAAATTTGACCTACACATAGGGAGATTTTAGAAAAATCCCTTGCCGAGTCTTCTGTACCCATAGACCTTGATGCGGATCAGTTCTAGGCTATGGTCAGACACATCACCACACCACATCTCCTCTCATTTTCTGAACAAGACCTCCTAGCCCAACCATCTCACAATTGTGCACTTCATCTTGAAGTATTTGTCCATAAAAATAAAGTCAAATGGGTCTTGGTGGATGGAGGTACAGGGTTGAATATTTGTTCCCTCAAGCTAATAAAAAAATTGGGATTTTCTAAAGACATGATTGAAAAGGGAAAAGGCATTACCATCCAGGCTTATGATGATTAGGAAGGAGTGTCTCAAGGCACCATTCAACTTCCTATCCAAGTAGGACCAACCATCATGGAGAATACTTGCCAGGTTCTTGATCTCAATCTCCCTTATAACATTCTCCTAGGATGCCAGTGGATACATGGAATGAAAGCAATTGCATCCACATTTCACCAATGTGTTAAATTCCCCTTTGAAAATCAAGCGGTTACCATCCATGGTGATCTCGAGCCATTTTCTTACTGCAGGAACCTTGAGGCCAAATATTACAAAATCCCACAGGTTCCTAAAAATGATGAAGGCCCTACAACTTCATATGTGGACCCATCCACTTTACCATCCACATCCACTTATGAGATAGAGACAACCACCACTCCCACCATTTATGATATCAAGGTCATTATCCAAGACAATGAGTGTGGAGATTACAAGATGAAAAAGGGTGCCTTTGTAATAGGAGAGTTACCTCAATCTCCTAGATCCCATGGACAACCTCAACCAACCAATACAATGTCTCAAACCTTCAGAGTAGACCCCTCTAGATTCAAAAGTTGGGGGGATCTTGGCTGGGAAGTGGTTGATGAAAATGATATATCCAGTCTCCTATACCAAGATGAAGGACCTGTATTAGCCCTTCCAATGGACGATGACAACAAAGGACTATAACTAGCTTATCTATCTTAATATATTAAGATATATATATTATACGCCGAGAGATATCATTTTCTCGACGTATTTTCTTTTTCTTTTTTTCTTTTTCAAATTTAAAAAATATGCCTCGAAAATGATATCTCTCAGCGTATAATATATATATCTTAATATATTAAGATAGATAAGCTAGTAGCAGTCGCAACGTGCGTAACACATTGAATAAAGTAATATATTTAGGGTTATGATTAGAGTTAGCATTTAGGATTAGGGTTTATATCATGGTTAGGGTTAGCATTAGGGTTAGGGTTTGGTTTAGATTTATTATTATGATTAGGGTTAGGGTTTAGTGTTAAGGTTGGGTTTATGTTCATAGTTAGTGTGAGAATTATGTTAGGGTTAGGGGTAGAATTATGGTTAGGGTTAGGGTTTGGATTATAATTATGGTTAGGGAGAGGGGTAGAATTAGGGTTAGGGTTAGGGTTAGGGTTAGGGTGTGAGAATTATGTTAGGGTTAGGGGTAGAATTATGGTTAGAGTTAGGGTTTGAATTATGGTCTAGCCCTAATTTAGTGTTAAGGTAAGTGTTAGCATTAGGTTTGTTCTATGGTTAGGATTATGTTTAGGGTTTACATTAATGTTCGAGTTAGGGTAATAATTATGGTTAGGGTGAGGAAATGGGTAGGATTGGGATTATTATTATGATTATGATAGATTGATAGAATAATAGTTATGGTAGGTTTAAGTTCAAGATTACAATTAGTGTTAATGTTAGAGTTCAAATAATGGTTAGGCTTAGGGTTTACATTATAGTTAGGATTATGCTTAGAATTAGGGTTTGGGTTATAGACACACGCACACACATATTTGTGACACATAATTTAGTATTTCATATATTTGTGACACATTCATTACAATTAATTTTTCACATATATTTTCCCTAAGCCTAACCCTATTAAAATTCAACCTTAATCAAGCTTAATCCTTAACTCTAAGCCTAACCTATTTAATCTTAACCCTAATTGAACCCAAACTATAATCCAAACCCTACTTGAACCCTAACCTTAATGCTAAACCCAAGCTTTATTTTAGAACCCTAACCCTAACTAAACCTCGACCTAACTTTAATCCTAACTTTATAACCCTAATTGACCTCTAATTGAATCCTAATTGAATCTTAATCCTAACTGATCCCTAACCCTAACCCTATCCCTCATTCAACCCTAATCCTAATTAATCCTTAACCCTAACCCTAGTTGTCATCCTAATCTATCTTCAATCACCTAAACCCTCCAAGCTTTATCTTAGAATTTTTATTGAACCCTAACCTAATTTAATCCTAATCCTAATCATATCCATCTCTCTTTATATACATATATATCTCCCTCTCTCTCTCTCTATATATATATATCTCCAACTCTCTCTAATATACATATATATCCTAATTTAATACATTTGTACCTCTCTATATATATCTCCCTCTCTCTACCTCTATATATAACTTCCTATATCTTTCTATCCCTCCATAGATCTCCCTCTCTTTGTCTCCCCCTAGATTTATATCTCTATTTCTCTTGCCCTCTCTCTCCATATCCATCTTCATCTCTATCTCTATCTTCCTTTCTACCTCTCCCCTATCTCTATCTCCTTACCTCTCCTTGCATATCTCTCACTCTTTCCCCTATATCTTTTCTAATCTCTTTCTCTATCACTCTCTCTTTCTATATCTCTCTACTTATCTATTATCTCTTTATTTCTCTCCCTCTCTCTATATACATCCCTCTCTATCTGTATCTCAATATCTCTCCCTCACTCACACACACACTCTCTATTTCTCCCTCCCTATATTTCTCTCACTCTCACACATAAACTCCATATTTTCCCCTCCCTATATCTACCTCTCCCCCCTCTATCTCTCCCTCCCTCTCTATCTCTATTACTTATCTCTATCACCTCCTTTATCTCTCACTTTTCCCCCTCTTTATATCTCTATTTCTCTCTCCCTCTCTCTCAATATCCATCTTCATCTCCATCTCTATCTCTATCTTCCTTTCTACCTCTCCCCTATCTCAATCTCCTTACCTCTCCCTCCATCTATCTCACTCTTTCCCCTATATCTTTTCTAATCTTTCTCTCTCTATCACTCTCTCTTTCTATATCTCTCTACTTCTCTATTCTCTCTCTATTTCTCTCCCTCTCTCTCTCTCTCTCTCCCCTTATATATATCCCTCTCTATCTATATCTCAATATCTCTCCCTCACTCACACACGCACACTCCCTATTTCTCCCTCCCTATATTTATCTCTATATATTTATCTCTAACTTATTCAATCAATCTCTCCCTCCATCTCTCT
>CM021109.1:109804015-109828121 GCA_007115665.2 Sequoiadendron giganteum
AGGCTTCCATGGGCTCACTAGTTGCTTCAACTGCAAAAGGGACTATTTGTTGTAGTAGGTCTAGTTTGTGAAACGGATCTTGCAGGGTTTTTGTGCTCCCTTCTCATCCCTATTTCCTTGGATCTCACATTGTTAGAGCTCCTTTGCAATTTTTGGAGGATTCACTTGTTCCCCCGGTTCCCCTTCTACTTTGGCCACTATTCTTGCCCTAGTGACTAGGATATTCTTGTAGTGCAACATGAAGTTTTGGTTATCACCACTCCTATTGCAAATGATCTCTAATTGGGTTATGGGATTTTTATACTTCAAGCCATTGAATGTCCTTTTATGGCTAATTATTTTGTTCCTGGTGCCAATATTTGTGATATGGATGCACAAGAAGTTCTTCTTAGAGACTTTTTATTTGTCTTTGCGGGTATGCATGTTGCAATGGATTTGTCATTGAACCATAAGATCAACCTTTTAATGCTTGATACAGACACCTGATTTATACAAGATCCATGGGAGGTGATTAAGCCATGTCATGAACCCAAAGGTTGGCACTAGATAGACACTAACCTATCCAAGGGGACAAAGGCGCTAACCTTCCAACTATGCCCCCCACTAGTATGACCATGAGATTCAAACAAGTGGCCTCACAGCTTTGATACCATTCGTTGCAATGGATTTTTCATTATGCCAAAAGATCAACCTTTTAATGACTGATATAAATGCTAGATCCATACAAGATCCATGACAGGAAATTAAGCAAGGTCACAAATCCAAAGGTTAACACTAGACAAGCCTCAACCTATCCAAGGGGACCAAGGCACCAACCTTTCAACAATGCATTGGATGATCTGGTTCATGTTAAGGTGGTTTTCCCTTACACTAGAAGCTTTTCTAGTGGTTTGGCATCCTCCTTTACTACGCAATACTTCTTAATGGATGACTTTTTGATCTCTACTATTGACTCCATTATTGATAGGTTTGTTGTGAAGCTTAGGAATTCACTAGTTGGGATGTTTTGGGGGATTAAGCCTAACATATATGTGTTCAAAAATTTGCCACAATGTAAGTGGAAACTCAAGGATCATGTTGAGATAGCTAATTTTTGTACAAGGGATTTTTATTTTTATCTCCTTCATGAGCCATGAAGATTGCAAATAGATTCAACCCTCTTTGGTGGCCTACAGTTCCTTGGGAAGAATGACTTATAGTTATTCCCAAAAATTGGTCACTTGTCCTTGACCTCAAGAAAGAATGCATCAATAATATTTCAATTTGGATCAATGTTCATGGGTTTCCTTTAGAGTACTACCTGATGATTTTTTCGGAGGGGTATCATAAACTCTCTTTTTTAGTTCGTAGTTGATGTAGATAGTACCTCTAGTATCCCTCTAACCATGTCTCTTGGAAATGTTGATCAATTCTTGTTTATAAACTCT
This sequence comes from Sequoiadendron giganteum, assembly GCA_007115665.2. NCBI lineage: Eukaryota > Viridiplantae > Streptophyta > Pinopsida > Cupressales > Cupressaceae > Sequoiadendron > Sequoiadendron giganteum. The sequence goes on from CM021109.1 coordinate 109,805,443, forward strand.
ATCAAACACTCTACCCTTAGAAAAAATAGACATACATGCTAAGCAAAATAAGACATTAAAACAAAACCTAGATTCACAAAATCAGAATGCACATGTGAATACTAGAAAGAAAAATAGAAAGAACAATAATAATTGATATTTTTATTAACCAAATTCCTCATAGAAAAAAATTCCATAGAACAAAATCCTCCCCAAAATCCAAGACTTCCTCTCCAAACAAAACCACGAAAAAATCCTTAAGAAGGAAAAAGAAGAGCCCAAAAATAGAAATTTCCAATTCTAACGGTTACAACCTGAAAAATACACAAACAACTTGAAAAATTAAAAATTGATGAGTAGTGGGGACTAGGGACCTATCAATTAATCAACAGTTACATTATCTTCCATCTTTGAAAGATTTTGAATCTCCTAGTTCAAAAGAATATAATTTTATAAATTTTATGAGATCTTCTTTAGTGACCCAAGTGTTGGTGGAATTAGCTAAACCCACCCATTTTACCAAATACATCTTATAAATGTTGGATCTTGTGGAAAAAATCTTAGTGTCCACTATCTTTTCAATTGACTCTCTCTTTTTTCATGGAAATGTATTGGTCAAGTCTCTTAGCACATTTATATCAAGAAGTTGTTCAAGACTAGAGTGGTAGTGGTAAAGATCAACAACATTGAAGGCAAGATTGATATCAATATATTTAGGAAAATCTAATAAATAGAAACTTTCACTAATTTTCTTTTGTATTTTTCATAGTACCACTTTCCAAGGTTTCAATTTGTTATAAGTGCCCTGAGGAAATATTTATTTTCATAATTATCTTTGGTTAGTTGTAGTCAGAGCCTCACTTTTTGGTGTACTTATTTTATATGTCTTGTAAATTCCATTACATCTAGACTAACCCATTTCTCATTTGGAAGATCAATAAGATCAATAACCCCAGTAGGATTTGTTTCTCGAAACAACCTAGAAAGGACACTTACCAAGGGACCTATTAATGCTTGAATTAAAAGAAAACTTAGCACATGCCAAAACCAAACCCCACTACTTTGGATTCTCACCAACAAAGAATCAAATAAAATTACCCAAACTTATGTTTACCACCTTGAATTATCCATCCATTTGAGGGTGATACGTTGAATTATTTTATAGTTTAATATCAAGCTTTCTCGACAAAATCCTCCAAAAGTGACTCAAAAAATTGTATCTTGATCACTAGTAATAGTTTTGGGTAGTCCATGCAAGTGGATACTTTCTTTAAAAACCAGATCAGCAACCTTACTTACATTTGTAGTGTTCTCTTCATGAAATGAAGTGGGCCATCTTCAAGAATTGATCCACAACAAAAAAAAAATAGAATCATTTTCTCTTTGAGTAAAAGCTAATCCTAACATAAAATCCATGGAGATGTCAATCCACAATCCCTCAGGAATAGGTAAGGGTTTGTATAAACCTATATTTTTTTCTTTAGAAACTTGAAAAACTCTACATGTAGAAACAAGCTTATTCACCTCCTTCCTTAACTGAGGCAAAAAAAAATTCACTTACCAAACTATAAGATTTTTCCCTTCCAAAGTGTTCCCCCAAGCCATTTGAATGCATTTCCTAAATCATTTTTTCTCTCTTGGAGTTCTCTAAATAAATATCCACCTACCATTAAGTAATCTTCAAAGATTTTACTCCTTACAATAGAAGGACTATTGACGACAAAAGAAACTTTGCTGAAATAAGGATTGGTTGCATATTCTCCTTTCATTTCCTCAAAGCCAACAATCTCATTGGTCATTGAGACAAGTGATGTCTCCTACTTAAAGGATCAGCCACCACATTAATTTTCCCACTCAAATTTTAAACCAAAAATGTATAATTTTGCAAAAAAAGAGACCATTTGGCATGTTTATGTGATGATTTATCTTGAGAGTTTGTGTATTTCAGTGTTTGATTCTCTACTGAAAGGATGAATTCTCTATGCAATAGGTAGTGCCTCCACTATTTCAACACTTGGACAATAGCATACAATTATGTATTATAAGTACCATAGCTCTTCTTGGCATCATTTAGCTTTTCATTAAAGTGCGCAATCAACTTGCCCTCTTGAGTCAACACACCCCTAATGGCTACTACTAAAGCATCAAACTCAATGGTAAAAAAATTATTTAAATTTGGTAAGGCAAGTTAGGGACTTTCATAACCTTCTTTATAGGCTGCTCAAAACTTCTCTTAACTGTTTGATTCCAAGGAAAACTCTCTTTTAGTGCAATCAGTCAATGCAACACTTATTCTGCTAAAATTTATAATAAACCTCTTATAGAAGTGTACTAACCCATGAAAAATCCTTATTTATGTAATTATTTAAGGGATAAAACATTCAAGTATAGCTTTAATCTTTTCAAGATCCATGCTTTCTCCTTCTACTGAAATCGCATTTCCAACAAAGACCAGCTTGTCTCTGCAAAACACTTTTTTGAAAAGATTTATAAACAACCTCTCCCTTTTGTGTGTATCAAACACAATTTGAAGGTGCTCCAAATGTTATTACATTCTCTTCTTGAAAATCAAAATATCATCAAAATAGATTATGACAAATTTTCAATGTAGGATCTAAATACTTGGTTCATGGTGCGCATGGAAGTGGTGGGGGCATCATCCTCTTCTCGGATTTGGATTTGATGGTAACCACTTCTCAAATCAACCTTGGAGAAATTATTAGGACCTAACAGATAGTCTAGCATGTCATCCATTCTTGGAAGGGGGTATTGGTACTTTAGTTTGATCTTGTTAATGACTCTAAAGTCAAAACACATTCTCGACTTGTCTCGCTTTTTAGGTGATGGAGTCACGGAAAAAGTATGCATTTTCCTTGCTTGATTTGGGAATAATTAATGATAAATTGGACTTAATGTCACCTTGATCTAGTATTGTGAGGTGTTTTACACATCCACATTAGGTCTTGGGCCCTTTTTAAGCTTAAATTAACTTAACTCTACCTTAATTTAATGTTGTAAAGTGTATTTATTTACACCTTCACATTCAATTTAGGGAGATTATAAACAAAGTGGACCTAATCTATTGTTGTATTGTGTTCTACACATTCACATGGGATTTAGGACCCTTTTAAGCTAAATAGACCCAATTTTACCTTAATTTAGTGTTGTAAAGGGTATTTATTTACGCTTTCACATTGGATTTTGGGCCCTCTTGCATGTATAACCTCTATATAATCATTAATAGGCCCCTACGACCCCATATTATGCATCCCAAGGCATACTTCAATCAAAAACGTGACAATATCAACAAATAATCTCAATTTACACACTCCCCAACATTTTGGCAAGAAAAATAGGCCATGTGGGACACATTTGCCACTTTGTGAGAATGAGTCCCATCCAAGTGGGACTCATTCATCTAGAATGGTGAATGAATCCCATTTGACCTATTTTTGAGGTTTTGAGTGGGAAATTTGGGTTTTTGAGTTCAAATTTCTTCTAAGTCGGCCTTAGGGATCTAATAAACGCTCATTTGAGTGCATTTCTATATAAACAAGATTTCAAATCATTATTTCACCTAAGGAACATAAGCACAGATGATATGAAGTCAAGCAAGCAAGAGTTCAACATTCCAAGTCTTCCTAAAGTCATCAAGATAGCTTTCAAGATCATTTCTAAGGCATTCAAGGGAAAGATTCTTCATCAACTGTTGCACAACAATTCAATGTCTATCATCATGTAAAACATTATCAAGCATCAAGCATGTTATTGATCTAGTGTTGTGATCTAGCATTAAAGATCCATGGTCAAGCATTGTTATACTCCTATTGTCAAGATCAAGATCTACATGTCCTTCATGGCCATTTCATGTTGAGTTGTAGACTTACAAGACATCATCATTAAAGGTATTATTGTCCATGATTCATGTTCATTGTTTCATTTGTCATGCCTCCATTTCATTCTTTCATCATTTGGTTTAATTAATTACAAGGGGTTTGACCAAGGAAAACCCATATTCCCTAACAATCAGCAAGTTTTCTCCTCTTTATATGTGTGATTGTGGATCTAGGTTTCTTGGAGTTTGGAAGATCATTGAATATTAGGTTACAAGTTTTCTAGAGTTGTCTCCCCCATTTCCAAGGTCATACTACTCACTAAAAGGTCATCTACAACCCTAAAATCAAAGTTTTGTTTTTAGAAACCTGGAGAAGTAGATTCAGTAGACTAAGAAGACCCTATTCAGATCTTGAAGTTCTAGAAAATCCAAATTGGACTCATTTTCCACAAGTGGTGAATGATTCCCACTATAGGTGCTTTTCAGAGATTTTTGTAGATTCACATACCCTTTTTCCCGAAACTTGTTCATGTGTACACATTTTGTTTTTGAACATTTTGTTTTGTTTTACACACTTTTCTATGTCATTTTGTAGGTCATTGCATCAAAGTAGGGTTTAGTGTTGCATCTTACATTGCTAGTTTTTCCAAGTCTTAGGGTATGTGTAGGATCATGATGGGCCAAAAAGTGGTGATATGTAAGTGATATGATGGCCCATGTGGTTGACAACTTTTTCTTACCCAAAATTGATGAAACGAAAAGGGTTTTTAAAGGAAATTCTCATCTTTCCACCAATATAAATTATGTTTTACTTTGAATTTAATAAATAATATAAATCACTCTCTTTTCCAAAGTAAAAATAATTTAGGGTCTTCTCTGGGCATAAAATATTGTGGTGGAAATGAATTCACTTAGCAGAGAGCTCATGTTTCTTGTCACACAATTTCTAGATGACAAGAAATTCAAGGGAATTGTTCACACTTGAGTAAATCTTTGTTAATAATTTTGTTTTTGTTAAAGTTTTCATGGATAAACTATGGGTGTATGTTTCTACTTTACCTTGTTTTTTAAGAAAATAAAAAGATGATAAAACAAGGTTAATTCTAGACATATAAATGAAGAATGTTTATTTGTGGGTGATCCCACAATAGTGGTTTACAATTTTTGGCCAAAGTGGACACTAAAATTATTATTTTTAACTAAATCTTCACATTCGAGCACCTATAGTAACTAAACCATGAGGAATTTGAAGATGATGAAAACTAGAGTCTCATCACATTTTGTCTGTAGATTCTAAAAATATTTTTTTCAAAATTTTTGGAATCAGATTGCACTTCTTTTCCCATCTCCCACAAAAACTAGTTTTTTCAAAAAACAACATTTTTAAAAAGTGACGCTCAGTGTATACAACATAACTTTTTTTGTATGAAGGAGAAAATTCTAATTTTTTTGAATTTAGATTTGTAACTAATATATATATAACTTTCATTTGGTCTCATAGTTTTTTATTGAATATTTTTTCTTTAATGAAGTTTCTAAGTCAAACCAATTGTAATTTATACATAGGCGGACTGTATACAACATAACTTTTTTTGTATGTATCTAAATTCAAATTTTTTTATTTTTAATGGATCAAGGACATCAATACCCAACACAAACATATTTTTTTAAAATTTATTTTGATAATTTTCTATTTTTCCACATGTGCAAAACAAAGAGCTTGATTTTCGGTGAAAAACCTATGTTTAATAAAACTAAAAAAACATATACATAATAGAACTAAAACATATTAAAATTATATTTGTTGGATAGCTCGTTTTGAGGACTAACATCTTCTAGTTGGGTCTATGAAGTCTATTCCATTTCCATCCTCAACCCGAGCTTCGAAGGGCAAAAATTTGGAAGCTTTTTTTGAGGGAGGGTGGGAAGGTGGGAAAAGAGGGGTTCGAGCAAACATAAAAGGTTTGATCAAACCCCCAGGGGTTCACTCGAACTCTAGTTTGCTCGAACCAGGGTTCAAACGAACCTTGTTTCCACAATGGAAAATTCATGTTTCCACATTCAAAGGGGTTTGATCGAACCTTGGTTTGAACGAACCCCTTTTGGGTTCGCTCAGACCTTCAGTTCGTTCAAACGCCTCAAAAAAAAATTTTTTTAAGTGGGGCATTTTTTGGAAGTTTTCCTTCCTCATTCGAATTGTAAACCACTTTTGTGGGTTCACCCTTGTGGAAGTCTTAAATTTATACTTAGTTTATTGAATGTTGTTAGTTTTTCGAGATTTTGAATAAATTTTTGCTCTGGCTAGAGCAAGAATCTGAATTATTCTTCTATTTGAGTTATTTTGAGTACTACGCCTTAGAGGGGAGTGGGATGATGTTGAGAGATCCTTTTTGGTTTCACCAAAGCTGAGCACAATTAGTTAATGTGATTTTTTTTTGAAATCAAGAAGCAAAAATATTTAGAGGCATTAATAGATAAATAACTTATCTATCTCTTTAGTATTTCGTATTGATTATTTTTTGAAATTAATATCCATTGGAGAACTCGTAGGACACATGGGACAACAAACATACATGTGTAGTATGTTAGATATTAGCAAATTGAAGTGCTTTTAAGTGCAAATTTATTCTGTGGAAGGCAAGCTTGGTGGTAAATATTATTAGTGTACCTTCTTTTGTGGAGAATTCTTGAGAGACTTTGATCCCTTGAAGATGTGAAAATATTTTTTTTAAAAAAAAAAAATCCAAATTCCTTGATTATTTTGGGTTGAGCTCGTTGGTTATATTTCATTGCAAGAGAAATTCAATTTTGGAAGTAAAGTTGGTCGGTGATCTAGAATATTGAATGATGGGCTAGAGTTGAATGCTAATAATGCTAAGATAATTTAAATGGATAAGTGAAATGTTTTGAACAATCACAATAAACTGATCGATCTTCCTTTCTAACTTAATTAGATAAAGGGAGTTATTTTTAAGCAAAAATACTTTTCAAATGAGAACGAGCAGGAGAGTGATTTTTTTAAGCAAAAACAACTTTTCAACTGGTGCAGAGGATAGTAGTGAGGACAAAGATGAGAATGGGGATGTTGCTAATGATTTAGACAATAATCTTTTGGATGATTAAATCTATCCTTTGGATGATGAGGAAGAGGTGAAACTAATAGACCTCTAACTAGAGAACTAGCAGACCTTTGGGGTGCATAAGATGCACTCATTCAATTTATCACCATCTTTTAAGGGTAAGGCTTCCAGGGGCTCACTAGTTCCTTCAACTGCAAAAGGGACTGTTTGTTGTAGCATGTCTAGTTTGTAAAAGGGATTTTGCAAGGTTTTTGTGCTCCCTTCTCATCCCTATTTCCTTGGATCTCACGTTGTTAGAGCTCATCTACAATATTTGGAGGATTTACTTGTTCCTCTAGTTCCCCCTCTACTTTGGCCATTGTTCTTGCCCTAGTGTCTGGGATATTCTTGTAGTGCAACATGAGGTTTTTGGTTATCATCATTCCTATTGCAAATTATCTTTGATTGGGTTAGGGGAGTTTTGTACTTTAATCCATTGAATTCCCTTTTATGGCTAATTATTTTGTTCCTGGTACCAAGATTTGTGATATGGATGCACAAGAAGTGGTTCTTAGAGACTTTGTATTTTTCTTTGTGGGTATGCATGTTGCAATGGCTTTGTCATTGAACCAAAATATCAACCCTTTAATGCCTGATACAGACACCTGATTTATACAATATTCATGGGAGGTGATTAAGCCATGTCATGAACCCAAAGGGTGGCACTGGATAGACACTAACCTATCCAAGGGGACAAAGGCACCAACCTTCCAACTATTCCCCCCACTAGTATGACAATGAGATTCAAACCCATGGCCTCACAGCTTTGATACCATTTGTTGCAATGGATTTTTCATTGTGTCAGAAGATCAACCTTTTAATGACTGATATAAATGCTAGATCTATACAAGATCCATGACAAGAAATTAAGCAAGGTCACAAATCCAAAGGTTAACAATAGACAAGCCTTGACCTATCCAAGGGGACCAAGGCACCAACCTTTCAAAAATGCATTGGATGGTTTGGTTGATGCTAAGGTGGTTGGCCCTTACACTAGAAACTTTTCTAGTGGTTTGGCATCCTCCTTTCCTAGGCAATACTTCTCAATGGATGGATTTTTGATCTCTATCGTTGACTCCATTATTGATAGGTTTGTTGCCAAGCTTAGGAATACACTAGTTGGGAAATTTTTTGGGATCAAGCCTAACATATATGTGTTCAAAAAGTGGCCACAATGTAAGTGGAAACTCAAGGATCATGTTGAGATAGCTAATTTTTGTACAAGGTATTTTTCTTTTTATCTCCTTCATGAACCATCAAGATTGCAAATAGATTCAACCCTCTTTGATGGCCTATGATTCCTTGGGAAGAATGCCTTATAGTCATTCTGAAAAAAAGGTCACTTGGCTTTGACCTCAAGAAAGAATGCATTAATAAGATTTCAATTTGGGTCAAGGTTCATGGGTTACCTTTAGATTACTACCTGATGAGGTTTTCGGAGGGGCATCATAAACTTTTGTTTAGCTCATAGTTGATGTAGATAGTGCCTCTAATCTCCCTCTAAGCAAGTCTCTAGGTAATGTAAATCAATTCTCGTTTATAAACTCTATCAAACACTCTACTCTTAGAATAAAATAGTCATACATTCTAAGAAAAATAAGACAGCAAAACAAAACCTAGATTCACAAAATTAGAATGCACATGTGAATACTAGAAAGTAAAATAGAGAAAACAATAATAATTTATTTTTTTAATAACCAAAGGGTGATCCCACAAAGCTGGTTTACGATTTCTGAGAGATTTTTTTTTTCTTCTGAAATCACATATTTTTAGAAAACATAATGATTTAAGCCTTAAAAATTTCCATTTTAAGGATTTAAATTGAAGAGGGTTTGATCAAACCACCTTAGATCAAACCCCCTTGGATAGAACCTTGCTAGTTTTAAACCATACCTACAACGAAGTCTCCTTTACACCTATTAAAATGTTGATAAAAATTCACTTTTTATATACCTTTTGGGGGATCAAATGAATTCATTTAAAATTTATTTGAAATGATCATGGTATTCCTCAAAACGAGCTATCCAATGAATATAATTTTAATATATTTTGGTTTTATTATGTATGTGTTTTTTTAGTTTTATTAAACATAGGTTTTTCATCGAAAATCAAGCTCTTTGTTCTACCATGTGGAAAAATAGACAATTATCAAAATAATTTTAAAAACAATATGTTCAGACTGGGTATTGATGTCCTTGATCCATTAAAAAAAGAAAAATTGAATTTTGATACATACCGAAAAATTTATGTTGTATATAGTCTGCCTATGTTTCAATTGTAATTGGTTTGACTTCAAAACTCGATTAAGGAAAAAATATTTAATAAAATACTATGAAACAAAATGAAAGTGCTAGATATTGTAGTTGCAAATCTAAATTCAAAAAAATTAGAATTTTATCCTTCATACAAAAAATTTTATGTTGTATACGGTGATCGTCACTCCTTAAAAATGCTATTTTTTTAAAATAGCTAGTTTTCGAAGGAGATGGAAAAAGAAGTGGAATCTAATTCCAAAAAAAATGAAAAAGATATATTTAGAATCTATAGAAAAAATGTCACAAATCACTAGTTTGCATCATCTTCAAATTCCTCATGGTTTAGCCCTATTTCTCCCTCCTATATTTACCTCTATATATTTCTCACTCTCAAACACAAACTCCCTATTTCCCCTCCCTATATCTGCCTCTTCCCCCTCTATCTCTCTCTCCCTCTCCCTCTCCCTCTCCCTCTATATCTCTATTACTTATCTCTATCACCTCCTTTATCTCTCACTCTTCCCCCTCTATCTCTATATTCCAATCTCTCCCTCTCCCTCACTCTTTATATCTCATTCTCTATCTCTCACTTATTCACTCAATATCTCCCTCTATCTCTTCCACTCTCTCTATATCCCTCTCTACCTCTCTCTATTTATCACTTCCTATATTTTTATCTTGCTCTCTCCAACTCCCCCTCTTTCATTGTCTCCCTATTTTTGTCTCTAATTATCCCTTCCCCTCTTTGTCTCTCCTTCCATCTCTCCCTCTATATATTTATTTCTCTGTCTTTGTCTTTGACTCTCTATATCTCACCCCCTCCATCTTTCCAAAGTTGTATCTATCTCTCCATCTCTCCTTTATATCCTTATCTCTCCCTCATTCTATATCTATCTCTCCCTCTCCCGCCTTTCTCCCTATCACTCCTTTCTATATCTTTATACTTCTCCCTCCCTCTCTCTCTCTCTCTTATGCACACACACACACTCCTTGTTTCTCCCTCCCTATCTCTACCTCTATCTCTATATCTAACTCTCTACCTCTCTATCTCTATCTCTCCATATTTCTTCTTTCATCAATACCTCTATGTCTATATCTAACAAAAATTTATTATATAATAGTATTGTTTATGATGATAGCTCTCTTACATCTCATCTTCTTATATTTGTTTCTATTGATGAATAATTATCTCTTGTATTAATCATGATATCATTCCTCTTAGTCATGAGTTCTTAAGAAATTATTTTGATGGTTCCAATGATGCATCTTTAGATGTTTAATCTGATTCGTGCTCCATAGATGATCCATCTTGTGAGGAGTCTACTCATAGTGATTTATGTGAATTACCTTCTTTTATACATAATATTATTTATGATGATTATTCTCCTACATCTCATCTTGAATCTATTGTTATTCATATTGATTTCATGTATTTATTACTATAATTGATGAGTCATTTTTCTCCTAAATTATATGATGATATCATTCCTCTTAGTGAGAAGTTCTTGCATGAAGTTTTTTATCGTCCTGCTAATATATCTTTACATGTGAAATCATTTTGTAATACTTAGATGAAAATACATTATTAATAAGTGAGTTTAGACTATTGGGAGTAATAGATAATAATTATGGTTTCATTTGGAGGAAGAGGAATGACTTAGGTAGACAAATAAATAATTATATAATTAATAAGGTCATGATAATCATTCTTCTTCATGTATACACCCATTAATAGTTAATTTAAAAATTTACATTTAGCTTGTAATAAAACCCCTATTAAATATGAATTTAAAATAATATCCTTTAAAAAACAATAGAGTGAAACAACTATTTGGCCTAGATATTTGAAAATGTAATTTAAATGAATCAAGGTGAAAAAGTAAACCCATTATATTGATGATCAAAGTAGGCAACAAAAATTTCTTGTATTTAGATCCAAGAAACAAAAAATAACCCAAAATATAACTGCTACTCTTCAAAGAAAACATGGTAGAATGATTAGATAATGGCCTCCTCCTGGTGGGTTTGAATGAAAACATCAGATCTTGGGTAGGTGACGCAGGTCAAGATGGAGTTATTCTCAATTTGTTCGTCATCCAAGAACCCCTGATCCCCCATCTCGATTTCTCCACTAACAACCTTTCCAGCACAAGAAGAGCACGAACCAGAGCGAAACGAGTAAGGCAGGTCAAGACCTGCATCGTCTACCGTGTCCAGAATAACAACACCATCTAGTAAGTCAATGATCGTCTCCCCATCAGGCGTAAGCAGCGTAACTTTATATACTGCCTTCATAGACCTCTTCGTCTTCAGACCTATCTTCCATTGCTTTGCTAAAGCTCCTGTGCTCATCATGGGCACAGGAGCACCTATCTTCCACCTCGAATCATCCACCATTTCAGAACTGTCAATAAAATGAGCCAATGCCACTTGTTAAACTTTTCACAAACTGTAATTTCTTCTCGATTCAAAGGTCACTGTTGCGTAATTCTATGCATCTTCTCCTTAAAATGTTCCTTCTATGTGGTTTCTTGTCTTTGCAAGGCTATCATGCATGTCTTCTCAGCATATACTCGAAGAATTCTGCAATTCTATGACTAAATCCTTGTGTCTTCCTTCTGGTTTCATTACAGATTTCATAGAAACTAATGCAAAAACTTCATGATGCGTCCATTAGATCTATAAAAAACCATTTCTAATAAGCATTGAAAGACGAGAAATTTTGTAATGTGAAGCAGCATAAGAATAGGCAGTATCAAGATCCAAATCACAGAAGCTATAATTAACAAGTTCCAAAATAGCATACTGGTTGTGAACATCAGAGAGTGTTTGAATCATTACAATACATATCAGTGTTTCTCAGATATAATGGTCAGCTCAGCGCTTAAGAAATTGGCAATCCTCCTCTCGTGTGTTATTTGTATTGGAAATCCTCTACCTGAAACGTCGCCCTGCTGTGTTACATTCGCTGGCCAGTCAAATGTAACAGTCTCCATGAAGGATAGAAAATGTAACAGTCACCACGAAGGATACGAATCAAGAGGAATATGAATCATTTCTTTTTCCTAAGACCGTTACTTGTGCTAGCTTCCTTTAGGGACCGTGCTGCCATTGTAGGGTTACGCCTCTCGGCATAATTAATGCTAGGCATGGGCTATAATAAGAATGAAAGCCTTGGGAAAAATAACAACGACCGATTAGAACCCAACTTTGTTAAGAAGCACATGAAAAATATTTTCCTTGGATGTACCCCTCCAAGGATAACCATACATGGTAGAAGTCCCCCTTTTGAATCAGTCAAAGTTCCTCTTCGCTTACGAGTATCTATAGGTCTATCCTTAGACAATTTTACCATTGACATAATAGAGGTATGTGGGGATGATAGTGATAAGGATACCATTGCTGACCTACTTATGTTGTTTGAGGACTCCTCCCTATTCATGATTTCTACTGTATCCTTTGAATCAAACAACTAAACCCATGAGTTAAAACTAGTACATCCCTAGCTGATAGACTACAACCAACGAAGACCACCAATTTTAGACATGTTAAAAAATGATGAGGTGCTCTCAGAATTCATGGCACTATGGGATAATGTGCCTTATGGAGATCATAAAGTTGAATTCAACATTGAACTCAACACACATTCTTATTATGGGGAAAGAATTGAACCCCTCAGTCGCAAAAGTGAAAATTTGAGAATAATCTCTAGGTATTTAACTGAAAACCATACTGTGGCACTTTCAGACCCGAAAATAGTTAAAAAAAAGGATGCATCCAATGGTGAAAACCTCTCTAAGGCACCAGAGGATGGGGGATTCAATCTTCCTCTTAGTGCTATTCATCATGAGAAGTCAGTGGTCTTAGCAGAGAAGTGCAATCCCATCAACTTAGGGACTAAGGCAACACCACATATAAAATTCTATGTAGAATCTCTTTTGACAGAAGAACAAGAGCTCTTAACTTCATTTCTAAGGGAAAGAAAAGCAAACTTTGTATGGATCTACAATGACATGTCAGGTTTCAGTTCAGAAGTAGTGGTTCACCATCTTGCAATATATCCAAAGGCGAAGCTATTAAAGCAGAAGTTGAGGAAGGTGCACCCATAGATTGCATTGTTAGTCAAGATTGAGTTGCAAAAACTCCTAGATGTTTCCTTCATATGACCAATTGATTATCCAAAGTGGGTTTCAAATCTTGTACCTATTTCAAAGCCCACTAGGGGCATCTGCATCTGCATTGACTCCAAAGATCTAAACAAAGCATGTCCCAAGGATGAATTCCCTCTCCCAAACATAGACATGATTGTGGAAATGACGGCTGGACATGAAATTTTATCACTAATGGACGGATTCTCAGGGTACAATTAGATCATGATAGCTAGGGAAGATCAACACAAGACAACTTTCACTTGTTCGAGGGGAACATACTATTGGAACATGATGTCATTTGGGCTAAAGAACATAGGAACTACCTATCAAAGGGCCATGACACTGATCTTCCATGATATGATTCACAAAAATGTGGAAGATTATGTGGATGACATACTGGCCAAGTCAAGAAAATGACGAGATCACGTAGCAGCATTGGGCTCCATCTTGATAGGCTAGAGGAATATCAGGTTATACTTAATCCTAAGAAGTGTGTCTTTGGGGTGTAATCAGGAAAGATCCTAGGGTACATTGTGTCAATGAGAGGGATCGAGATAGATCCCCCCAAAGTTAAATAAATTCTTGAGATGGAGGCACAAAGGACATTGAAACAACTCAGAGGCTTAGAAGGAATTCTCTAGTCCATCTGTTGATTCATAACATAATTAGCAAATAAGGAAATCCTATATTCTCATTTACTCCACAAGGGGTAGAATACAAATGGGATGAGAAATGTGATCAGGCGTTCAACAAGATCAAAGAGTACTTTCTCACACCACCAGTTCTTATGACACCCACTCTAGGAAAATCCTTGATCCTGTATATATCAGCAACAACAACAACCCTTGGTGCTCTTTTAGCACAACATGATGAGAAAGGGAAGGATAGAGCTATTTACTACATCAGTAGAACCATGGTGGGACACAATTTTTTCATTACACATCCATTGAAAAGGCTTGCTTAGTAGTCATGTTCATAACATATAAATTTAGACACTATATGTTGGCACACAAGATAAAACTCATCACCAAGATAAACCCTCTCAAGTATCTACTTTCTATATAAATGCTCACAAGGTCAACAACTAAATGGGTTATGATCTTGATAGAACACGACATTGAGTATGTGGAACGAAAGGCCATTAAAGGACAAGTGATTGTAGATCAGTTGGTAGAAGCACCAATATACTTAGAGAATCCACTTTCATCATAATTCCTTGATGAGTTAATCTTTAATGTAAGCATAGAAGATCACTAGAAAATTTACTTTGATGGATCCTACACACAACATGGGTCAAAAGCTAGAATCTTCTTAATTACACCACAAGGAGAATTCATACCCAAATCATATAAGCTATACTTTGCTTACACAAAAAACATTGTGGAATATGAGGCTCTTGTCATAGGGCTGAGAATTGTTGTACAGTGGCAGATCATGACACTCAAGGTCTATGGAGATTCACAGCTTATCATCAACTAGGTCAATGATGAATACCAAATGAATGATGATAGGTTGACTCCATACAAGAAACTAGTGGAAAGCCTCAAAGAGTCCTTCATTGATATCACCTTCAAGTAGATACAAGAGAAAATAAAAAAGCAGTGGATGTTATGGCAACAATCAAATCACTACTAGATGTCCCACACAATGTCCCAAAGCAAGAATTCCTTGTAGAGAAGCTTCTCGTACCAGCATTTGAGGTACCAGAGTTTGAATTTGTGTGTGAAATTTTTGGTCTTGGTAACCCATGGTATCATGAAATATACACTTATTTAAGAATAGGAGTCCTCCCTACCGATATCACTCCCAACCTTAAGAAAACCTTTATCAAGAAGTCGACCTGTTTGTTATCCTAGGTGACACCCTATACCCTAGGAGTATTGAGGGAACCCTTTTACAATGCTTCAACATTGAGGAATCTTTGATTGCTTTAACAGAGGTATATAATGGCATCTGTAGTTCACATTCGAGTGGTATGACCTTGGCCAACAATGGAGAAGGAAGCCCACAAGTATATCAAGAAGTGCCTATAATGTCAACAACATGGGGACCTCATCCATGCACCAACTCAGGAGCCTAACCTGATTGTAACACCTTGTCCCTTCTCGCAGTGGGGGCTTGATCTCATTGAAAAATAACCCCCACCTCATCTAATGGACACAAGTTCATTATAACTGCTACACAGTACTTCAAAAAGTGGGTAGAGGCCATCCCAGTGACCTATATTACAGGAAAGTAGATCTCCAAGTTCATCCTGAATTACCTCATTTGACGCTATGATGTCCCACAAGCCATTATCTCAGATAATGGGACACCTTTCAAAAACAAGGATGTTCGAGACCTATGCTAGAAATTTAACATCCAAAATCTCTTTTCCACTCCATACTACCCCCAAGGTAATGACCAAGCTGAGGCTACAAATAAAACCATCCTCAGAATTCTTAAGAAAATAGTTAATGAAATTGGTCGTGACTGGCATTTGTAGCTAAATCCCGCCCTATGGGCCTACCGAATAAGTATCCACACACCAATAGGTGCAACCCCTTTCTCCTTTGTCTATGGATCAAAAATTATTCTCCCCATTGAGATCAAGCTCCCATCCCTAAGAATATCATTGCAGAATTTCATTACAAATGAAGAATATTGGGTATCACGATTGAATGAGATAGAACTATTGGATGAGCGACACATGGATGCCTTAAACCATTTACAAGTCTGCCAAAATTG
Source organism: Sequoiadendron giganteum (assembly GCA_007115665.2). NCBI lineage: Eukaryota > Viridiplantae > Streptophyta > Pinopsida > Cupressales > Cupressaceae > Sequoiadendron > Sequoiadendron giganteum. The sequence goes on from CM021109.1 coordinate 109,821,509, forward strand.
TCTCAAGAGGAGCTATAGCAAGAAGATCTAGAATCGGTCATTTCAAGTTGGTGAGCTGGTATTGAAGGAGATTCAGAAGAATGTGCTAAATCTAGATATCAAGGGCAAGTTTGAACCCAATTGGTTGGGACCATTCATCATCACAACAAGCTACAAGTTAGGGGCATATCAACTATCAACACCTGAAGGGGAACCTCTACATGAGCCCATGAATAACTCCCATCTCAAGAAGTTTTATGCCTAATCCTTTAGGGTATAAAACCAAAAATCCAAAAAATCTAAAAATCTAAAAAACTCAGAAAAAGGATTGAAATCGTGAAGATAAAAATCGTCCTCTAGTGAAAACCACTTTGGTGGTGATTTGGGGAAGTACCTTGGTGAAAACCTTGAAAACAAGTGCCTTGTGTAAATAAGCACTTTCCATCCACCATGGTCTCTATGACTTGTTTCACATCTCCCATCTCACTCCAATCACCCATTCGTGTCTGCATCATAGCTTGACTATGTGTTCGTATCATGATCCCTTCTAGTACTACTTAGAATATTCCCAAGGTCAGTTTGTCTTGCCTATATTAGAGTAGTCTATCGCATCATGTTGGGGGCATGTTCTTGCATCGGATTAGATTCGTGTATATTCTTGCAAGTCTTCCTTAAAATAAAAAAATCCAAAAACATCAGAAAATCAAAAAATCTAAAAACATCAAAAAATAAAAAAATCCAAAAACATCAAAAAATAAAAAATCCAAAAACATTCAAAATATCAAAAAATTCAAAACATCCAAAACATATCAAAATCCAAAAATAGGTCTAAAATCCAAGGAAAAAAAATGAAAAATATAGTCATCTTGTCAAACTACGCCGTCTCTGAGCTTGAACGTAGGCAAGTTTGATCTTTGATCGGCCCCCGAGACACCTTAGGTCAATCCTTTAGGAGTTCATCACAATAAGTTGATAGTCCATTTGTCTGTATCTCACCAATAATTGAGTTCGTGTCAGTCAAACTACGTGGTCTCTATGTGTATAACGTAGGCAAGGCTAATCTTTGATCAGCCCTCGAGACCCCTAGGATAGGTCTTTAGGTTAGTCTCCTTGTCAAAATCTCAGAAAATACCAAAAAAATGGAAAATTTGAAAATCAAAACATCAGTAAAACATCTCAAAAATACCAAAAATAGCCTCAAAACATTTCAAAATCTCAAAAACATTCATAAAAGCCCAGAAAAAATCCATCCATCCTATCTTGATTTCACCTGAAATAAGTGTTCACTCATAATAAATCATTCATCACCCTCAACCTTTGGCAAACCAATTAGAAGCAAGTCTAGCAGGTTAAAAATGTGTTCTCAAATGTCAGTGTCTTAAGTCTAGGTCAATAGGTAAGCAAGGTGGTTAACTCCGAGTATCAATAAACCATCATCTAGTCAATCCCAAATCATCTGATAACATCATGTCCTAGGATGCATCCTTCTTACAATGGACATCAACATCAGGCATCATCATAGTTTAGTTTTGGCTAGCAATATGAAGAACATTAGCTTGTTTATTTACTTGATCTTTGTCTTTTGATTTATCTTATTGCGCTCATTCCAATGACCTCTCGATGATGTATAAACAAAAATATTTAGAGAGAAAGGAATGGGGCAACAATCATTATCTTTTTATCTATTGTCCTTGTGGGATGTTCTTGTAAACTAACCTTGGTCATACAGACTTTGTTTGCTTTGTAGGAAAGGTGTTTTAGGTGTCTTGTTGACGACATAGTAAGGCTTGACTTTCTATGTTTTGGTTCCAGACGTTTGAAATATCTAAACTACATTATAAATAAGGTTTTGTATACTAGGTGTGAACATGAGTACTCCTATTTGATTGTCGAGTCAGAGTCCATCACACTAGGTGAAAAACCATACTGGTTCTTTATACCTTGATGCATCGTACCTATGTGTGTTATCAAACATAAGGTAAGTAAGCCATTTTAAAATCCCAATTACTCATAAGAAAAGCATCATCGTCATATCATTATCTCTAATAAAGTCTCGTAGATCATGAACTTGTTGGATCCTCCTCTCATCATTCTTTTCTTCTTTCTTCTCTCCATGCTAACATGGTATCATGACAATTAACCAAAAACCAACACTAATGTGTCCATCTTGCATAGTCATTGCATATCATTACATAGTCATTTGCACATCATTTCATGGCACATCATAATCATTACACATCATATAAATCATTATGCATAAATAGGTATTCATATCATACACATATCACATCATTAAAATATCGTTACATATCATAATCATTTACATTTCAAGTCATTGCATATCATCACATAAATCATGTCATAGTTATTTCACATCATGTGCATATCATATCATTACAAATCATTACATATCTTGGTTATTTCATATCACATAATTTTGCATTGCAAAACATAAATAATCACCTAAGCATATCATAAATACTGCATATCACATCATCACATTTTCCATAATCATTTTTAAGTTACGAAGGATAATAGAGATTTGTTATTCTAGGTGTTTGAACCACAAAATTTAATTCTTTGTGCGGAGGTATAGGAGTAGGTCCTCTACAAATTTCTAGGGTTTTCACCTAGGAGGAAGAGGGTTTTCTCTTACCAATCAGGGCATTAAACCTTGTGATTCATTCAATACTAGAGATTGAATATGTAATGGACTATGATAAGTATTGAAATGTAACATGAAAACCTAACTATTTAACCTAAACTAAGAGAGAGTATATGATGTTGGAAAACACATAATATATTATAACAATTCTAAAAGAAGATTAAACTAAGTAAAATAACCTATTAAATCAAATGAGTGCACCTGGAAACTGTTGTAGGTCGAAGAGGAGGTTGTGGAAGCCTTGGAAAACCTGAGAAATCTGAATTCTAAGTCAGTTGGGCCACCTACGCCAAGTGGGGCAACCTAGTCCCTTTTCAGGTAAACTGCTCCAGAAGCCATATTTGCCAACTGGGTCTCCAAATCTGCAACTTTCTATGTCGTGAACCTTTAGTGGGACTAGGTCGCCACTATGGGTGACCTTTTCCCTTTCATCTTTTCTGGAAAACTGAAAGTGGACACAGAGGCCTATGGCTGGTATGTTGTTTCTTCATGGGAATCTGGACTCAAATCTATAAAATAGCCTACAAAACAAAAGATATTTGGGTTTCTAATGTGGGGTTTGCCTTTGTCAAACCCCTAGTTTGTATTTAAACTTGCAATGAAATAGAAAATCTGCATAAACCCTAGCTCTAAGTGTGTGTAGAACTAAGAAAACCTGAAATAAGGCAAAATACTATTTTATTGTGCTAGAATAAGATGCAAGCAAGAGATTTGGAATGATGCAAGACTTCAACCCAAGAAACCCTACAACATCACAAATAAGTGTAACAAGGAATGCAAATAGGATGTAAACCTCAAAATCTGAAAATGGGCTGAAAGTAGAAGATATAGTCACTTTGAAAACATTCCTTAGGTGTGATCTTGAATGTGGAGTGAGCTTGAAGACCTACAAAAATCCCTATTTTTCTATCCAAAAGCTTCAACTTTTGTTGTGAGAGAGATGAATCTTCTTGAGGAAGATGTTTTACACTTGATTCTTGGGGTTGGATGTGAAAAATGACTAAGAGAGAGTGGAAAAATGACCTAAAGACAAGTATTTGTAAGCAAAAAGACCTAATTGTCAGGAATTTTGACCTAAGAGGCTGACACCCATCAATAATTTTTGATTAAATATTCATTTTCCCGCTTGAAATTACAAAAATCCTGAAAAAGGACTTGGTCGCCAACTTGGGCGACCTAGTCCCACTAAGGGATTTTGAAGTTGGAATAGTGATTTTTGAATAATTTTGATGTTGCTTGTCAGGGGTTGAATGATCCCCTAGATATAATAGGCCTCAAAGTCAAAATTAACAAACCTTAGGGGCCTATAAATGTTTTCTTTTTTACGGGGCCTATAAATGTTGTTTAGGGTGATAATTGATGAAATGGGACCTAAAGTAGGACCAAAACGAGCAAAAAATTGTCTGTTTCTTCAAAGGTCTATAAATTTTGGGGACACATTTAGCCCCCACTTTAGCACCCATATGACTCTACATGCATATGTAAGCTAAAGGACTCTAAAAAAAAATGCACCTCATTTTCATAAAAGGATACTCATTTAAAGGGTAGGAGAATGAAGCCCCTACTGTAGTTATCTACAAAACCACAACATTAGAAACCGCATCCTGTAACAAAAATTCATTAGAATTCCTAGAGATCCTCTTATCTAATCCCTAAAGATCAAATTCGAGGATAGATGTATGCCCCCCCTTGATTTTGCTTGCTTTACGAAGGTGGAATCAAGGTAGCAATATAACAATGTCGAAGAGGAAACACATATCAGAGGGCATTTCAAAGTACCATGCCTTATAAGGATAGGTGAGTGATGATGTAGGGCGTGGAAACATGATTCTGATGCAACAAACAACATAAAAAATGGAGTTCACTAGCACTCGGTATGTTGGTTTGACTGAAAAAGCACACTAAAAGGCTAACAAGGTAAAAGGGTACAATTGTGCACATGCGTGTAAAAAATGAGTTAGTTAAAAGGAATGAAAATAGAGTAAACATGCACTTAATTGCTCATTTACCTTTTGTAGCATTGGAGAGTGATGAGGAGAGGGCGAGAGGATACTGAGCACATGTGATTTTACCCCTGCGAGATTGGACATGCTACAGGATTAGGTGGCGAGCAACAACTGTTAGCATGAGGTCAGTTGATTCTGGAGCTTGTGCTTTGTGATTTTTTAGTTAGAGAATGATTTTAATTCATGTTTAGATTAGATTAGGGTCCTGGAAAAACATTTCACTAAGTGCCCTTTTTTTCGCAAAGTGTCCCATTCATTCGCAAAGTGTCCTTTTTATTCACGAAATGTCCCTTTTCTTTGCAAAGTGTCTTGTTTCTTTGCGAAGTGTCCTGTTTCTTTGTGAAGTGTCCCAAAAGGGTTCTAACATGTCTAGGGCCATAGGAAAAGCACACTAGAACAACATTAGCACACTTGCATGATGAATTAGAGTAGAATTGAAGGGATTGAATGATTTAGATAGCATATTTTGATAACTTGTATAGGTACCCACTCGTTCTCATCAGCATTTAGGCAGTAGACTTTTGAGTTTCTTGAGACACCTGGTGCCGACTTTATCAGTAGCGGAGATAGAACATCTACAGGCGGTGGGGATCTACTTGGCATAACTCATGCCTCCTATGAGATATCATGATGCTATGCTAATGGAATTGTGTGAGAGGTGGAATGCTGATACATGCACCTTCCACCTGTTGACGGGCGAGATGACCATCATGTTAGAGTAAATCCATTGCATACTTCGAGCCCCTATTCAGGGTGAGTGGGTCTATCTGTAGAGGGGATGATCCTTCCAGGAGCAGTGAGCATACATGCAATACTACCTTGACAGTCTAGTACATGATGATAGGGTTGTAGGGCGGATTGATCTAGCATTGCTCCTCTACTCATGAGTGCCAGTGGTGAGGTAGATTATGATGCATACAATAGAATTGTTCTTCTTTCTGGATGAGAAAGCTTTATCAATAGCGGAGACAAAGCATCTATAGGCGGTGGGGATCTAGTGGGAATATCTCATGCCTCCTATGAGATATCATGATGCTATGTTGATGGCATTGTGTGAGAGGTAGAATCCTGATACATGCACCTTCCACCTACTGATAGGCGAGATGACCATCATGTTAGAGGACATCCATCGCATACTTCAAGTTCCTATTCGAGGGAGTGGGCCTATCTTTAGAGGGGAAGATCCTTCCAGAAGTAGCGAGTAGACATGCAGTACTGCCTCGAGGCTCCAGTACATGATGATAGGGTTGCAGGGTGGATTGATCTGGCGTTGTTACTCTACTTGCGAGTGCTTGTGGTGAGGTGGATTATGATGCATATAGTAGCATTGGACCTCTTTCTGGATGGGAAAACAACACATATGGAGGGTGGTTTGGTAGATCTAGTACGAGGGATGGTAGACAATCAAATGGTTTATGCATGGGGATGATGCATTCTAACACATCTGTACTATGACCTTGGTCCATTTGTATTCTAAGAGCTTGATAGTATGGTACATTGCATGCTCTTATAGGTATGGTGCTTAGAGAATATCATATGTACTTGACCAGTTGGCTTCCTGTATCTGACAATGGTAGGCTATCCATTATGACGACTATGGCAGGACAATGATCTGCACTTTTGGAGGGTGAGATTTGACCGACTGGATGAGGATGAAATCTTATGGAGGCCATACCGGCTTGTTCTCTAGTGGCCAGATCACACAAGACAGTTGAGGAGGTTATAGATGAGCAGGTTCCTAGTAGGACGACACAATCACATAGTGCGGTTGTTCTACTATGATCAGGTTATGAGGTAGTTTAGATAGGTACAGACACCACTACAGCCATGGTCATCATTCAGGAGGTCTGTGCGGATTGCTCGGAGGCCAAGAGATACAACATGGTTCACACTAGATGATGTCATCCAGAGTGACTCTGACTATTTCGATCATGATTAGTGATGTATGGATGATGCAGATGAT